>JAGDQP010008511.1:0-62683 GCA_022664845.1 Lepisma saccharinum
TTTTTTTCTATATTCTCCCATTAAAGAATTTTGTTCGTTTAGACCGTAAGAATTAAAAACATTCTAGCCATTCATTAATCCCCACTATCTATTCTGATTTCCAACTCTCACGTCCTTCATGTCCAAGCTTTGTACGAGACTTCTCAAGACCATCCCGATCTTCTTTCCAGGATAATTTGTTATATCACAATTCTTTTTTTTTTCCTTTTTTTTTTACGTTATTCGGAGGAAAGTAAGAGGTTATAACGCAATGTTGCAAATAAATTTCTATAATTACTATTCTAATCAAATAAAGTTATATTGGTTAAGAAGATATTATTATCGCTGTAGTAAATAGTTAAATGTTTGTGCAATATTTAATTCCCCTCTCTAGCCACTAGTTGTTCAATGTGTTTGTAATGTTTTGGGAAGCTCGCTTAAATTGTAAAACATGGCAGCCCAAATCCGAAATCGGTCAGTTGGCCACTTTATCTTTCACGTGGTTTTCGGCAAAGCAAATTGAAATCAGTGAAAAGAGAAGTTGAAGACATATTTTGTTATGTATCATTAAGGTAAATTCGGAATTGTTCGCATATGAATTGCTTTTGATTGTCGTTCTCGGTAGGCTGCGGTAGAACAGAAGAGATTATCCTTTATGTTGAATCTGCTAATTAGTGTATTCTGACAGTTTCTTTTTCTCTATGGCTAGAAGAGAGGGACGAGCAGTTTGTATTACTTGTGAAATCAGTTTAATCATATACATGTTCAGGTTTTCATTTTCGGAAGTTGTCACAGTAGAAAGAAAAGAATAACATGTATCCAATGACAAGTCATTTTTTTTTTTTTTTTTTTTTGCATCAGGAATGCTTCTGTATCACGTTAATTTCTTGTTTGTTTTCGTTAAGTTTGATAAAGTTTATTACTGTTTTCCCAAGCATCTGTTTCATTTCTAGTTAAAACTCTATACCTTTTTTTTTATCTCACGTCACTGCAAGTGCGATCTTCAATTGCACTACGGATAGGAAATTTGGATTATGTTCTTTTTCAGCTTTGAATTGCAGAACTTTGTCATTAGAGAAAACTCTTAGGGACGAGTTTCATGAAATTCATCTTCCAGGAACTAGGTTCGAAACCCGTTCATGCTCTTTTACGCATGTTCTCAGTTTATTCGTTTGGTGGGGAAGCGGCAGGTTTCGTATTTCGTATTGCTGCCTTGCGGGAAGTAATAGTGAATTTCATGAAGACTCCGCCCGGTATCGAAAACTAGAGCAATCTTTTTATTTACAGCCGTCCAGCATGTGTCTTTGAACGCGACGTTTCGTCACCCTGCGCGTCACCATTCGAACATAGGTGTATTGATATTTTTTTTTCTTCCTATTTCTTTACTAGGCCCGCCTACTTATTCCTCACTTCCTATCCTACTTAACGTATCGGCCAGCCTCCCTATAAACCCTGGAGCCGTTCGGGGAGTACTGGTTCCGATTTTATTGTCGAGTTTGGGATTTATTGAACCCTTTTTAAAATTTAGTTTGTCATCATCTGTGCGTGCTTGCCCCAAGCACAAGCAGTGGTTACAATGTTGTTTCATCTTGTTAAAAGCAATAAATGTGATACTGACAATTCTCAGACTTACTGAATGAATCAAACAATTCCACGAAGCAACCTAATTCTGTTTTGAAAATGTACAACTTTTATTTCGTTCAGATGCCTCTTATAGGTAAGAGCATATTGTATGTATATAACTATACGGTATATAATTAAAGAAGACAACTAGTATTTTAGTTTGTGGAGTTGTTATAAAGTAAGGATTTAAAGAACATTTGTTTTTTCTCGCATTATTTCAATTGGATTCTGAATATTTATTTATTTTATATACATTTTTAAATACATTATCGCTCAGACTTGCTATTTCTTAATAAATAAGTTACGTTTATACATACTCAAGTATTATTCGTCCTCAATTTTTATTGATTCTTCAATTAGTGGTTTCCGTCATTAACATGTTGAGGAGTTTGTTAGACTGGTATCCTAGTGGGAGTGAGTTGAAATTACACATTTAGGTCCTTAATGTTGTGGACGAAAGCTTTTAGCTTCATTCAATTCCCAGACTATTTATGTCGGGTTACGTGTACAAAAAACCTATGGCGCAACAGCCCATGAAGGGCCAAGGCCTGCAACGCGACTTTTTGCGCGGGGCACGTGGTCAGCGCACGGCTGTTTTCAGCGACTTTGAGTGGCTCTCCCCCCCCCCCCCAGGATTGACCCGGTACTCATTTTCAGAGACTGAGATGACCTCTGGAACTTACGGCCTAGGTAAAATTGTTCCAACTTCTCCCACCGGGAATCAAACCCGGATTGTAACGAATATTTAAATCTGTGCAGATGAACAGAATAATGTATGTTTCCCAAACCGAAGCCTAGTACTTCAATATTCAGTACGATATGCTTTAATTAAAATTACTATTTTAGGGTTAATTCCAGGTTAAAATCCTATAAGCAAAGGATTTTTCCTGGAATCAACCCTAAAATTGTATCGTACTGAACATTGAAGTACTAGGATTCGGTCTGGGAAACATATTATTCTGTTCATCTTCACAGATTCAAATATTCGTTGTAAGTAAGGATTTTTGGGAAAGTTACGAAATTTGTCCTGAAGGTTAAATTTTGTTTCTCTCTAAACGTTGTTTAAACGTTGCGTAACGTAGATATCATCATCATCCGCGTTTAACTTTGTATTAAAATATGCGATTTTAAAAATTTAAGAGACTATCACTGAATGGTTTCAATCAACTGTTCGTATACGCGGATGATGTAGATTTAATAGGGAGTGATATAGATGCACTACAAAGCAACACCGATGTTTTAGTAGAAGCGTGCGATGAGATAGGTCTACAGGTAAACATAGATGAGACAAAATACATGATAAGCTGAAACATTGGGAATGAACAAAACAAAAACATAATAATTAGGGATGAGGTCATAGAGAAAGTAAACAAATTTAAATACTTGGGAGCATACTTGCGTATGAGGTCACGGAAGAAATAGAAAGTCAGTATCGAGCAACGCATGTTTATATTCAGTCCATAAGCTTCTAACGTCGCGATTACTATCAAGGAAATTGAGATTGAAAATATACAGAACAGTTATTCTGCCGGTAATACTCTACGGTTGCGAAAGTTGGATTACGACTTTAGCAGATGAATATAAATTACGTGTGTTTGAAAATAAGGTTTTGAGAAAGATATACGGGACGAGATGACCTGAGAATGGAGGGGACTGCATAATGAAGAACTCCACGGACTGTACGATTCACCAGATGTAAAAATAATGAAATCGCAACGACTAAGGTGGGCAGGCCATGTAACTCTGATGGTGGCGAAACGAAGATCACATTCTATCCTGGATGGAAGGAGATCATAGGGAAGACCGAGACGTCGTTAGGAGGACAATATTAGAAGATATCTTCGAGAAGTAGGTGTTCGGGATGAAAACTGGCTTGATGCTGCCCAGGATAGAATCCAAAGACGAACGCTTGTTACTGCAGCGATGAGCTTGCGAGTTCCATAAGCCATAGAGGAGTGAGTATATAGCACGATTATATTGCCATATTTGAGAATACATGAAAAGCAGTCAAATATGGAAATAAGAAACGCTAATGCTGATAGAAAACATTGAAACAATCCCGTTTCTTGTTGCTATAAAATTCTCTTTTATTTGTTTGAAGAAAAAAAAGGCACTAGTTGAACGTAACAACGAGTACGATAAAAACGAATGGTATTTTTCTTTCCAGGAATTGATTGATTTTAATTTAACCTCAAAGAAGAAAAGAAATTTCCATTGGATCACGACTCGGCAGTTACGCAATACCTAAACATTGAATTAAACAATGGGAGATTGCGTACTGTACTAGGAACTGAAAGATCAAGAACTATTTCCTTCTTTGCTTATAAGCTTAAAATACGAGATAACGGAAAGTGCTCTCTCGTTTAGTACTCTTAAAAGAACAATGAGTTCTTTAAAAAGTGCATGACTTTGGAAAAATAACATGGTGAAGGTCATCTGACTCATCTCCATATTATATATGTACCTCTCATGTCGATAATGATACATACATGTGACGGAAAAGATAAACAAAGGAAATCCAGAAGCTTTAAAAGAAAACATTTGTTAGAGCTATTTTCTACATGTTGTATTAGCGAACCTCTAAGGGCTGATTTTCATGAAAACTTGCAATTTGGGGGAGTAGCCAATTGAAACGTGTTTTATTGCGTGTTTTCTTGTAAGGTAAGTGCAACACGTGTTTCAATTGGCTATTCACCCAAATCGCCAGCTTTAATGGAAATCAGCCCTAAATGTTTTTGCTTCTCTTTTATGCCTAATTTCAATTTGTCCGTCTGTTGGTACAAAGCAGGCTAGCACATCAACTATAGCAGGTAGACAGAAAATGATTTCATATTTGCGTTCAGCGAACCTGATATCGTAAGGTTATAACATTTTCTTATCCCCGATAGCAGAGTAAGGCTAGCTTTATATGCAAGCGTCCCACACAGCACACAATGTTGAATTAACGTTTTATAACACTATGTGTTAATTATTTTACATTTGAAAGGTTCTCCTGGGTTCACTCCGAGCAGCCTGCCCTCCTATTACCTGGACGGTATCTTCAAAGTAGGTCCTAGCCGGCTTCGATCCCACGTTCTTTTGCCTATGCTATCCTGTCTGTGACAAATATGCCTAAATGCCATAAATAAAATTTAAATTTAAAAAGGAGAGCGGAAAAAAAGAAAAAGTCAAATAGCAACTCATTTACGTTGCCAGGTATTGTTTTTCTCCAGGGTGGTTATGTATAAATCCATATTAGGGTGACGGTACAAGTTTCCGTCCACTCGAGTTTTGAAAGTAAATAAATAAGGCTTCTGATGAGTGAATCGTGCAAGTCATGTTTCTACTAAATCGTTTCGATGTTCAGAAGAAAGCTGCATTCTCATTGACTGTTTCAAATTGTATGAGACTCAGTTATTCAGTGTTGAACACATACATTCAATATCCATCGTCTACATCGTTAGTAGGTAGAGGAAGCGCAGTAAAGTATCGATGAAGCTTTTAAAACTAACATACAGGTGTTAGCCATAGATAGATGCACACACGTTGAAAGAGGAAACATTGGTAATCACAGTAATAATAATAATAAAAAAAATGTTTACTGAGTATTATGGCAGGCAGTTATTGCGTGGCGGGATTTCTGGTGCAAAAGTTTGGCGTGGAGCCAGTACCTGGCCATTATGGCTGTTAACTGGAATTAATGTTAATAATGTATCGCACCGGTTTCCGGCCACCGGAAAAACTATCGCAGAATGGGGTGAAGGTGACCAACATTCAGTTTTTAACGATTCTCTCAACTTTAATTATTTATTTATGCGATGATGATGATGTGTGTTGTGCCCTAAGGAAGGTTCCTCGGCACGTGAACCGATGGTTGTTTGTTATTGCTTTCCATCGGATGAATATGTAATAAGGACAGGACCAACAGTTTACCGTGGGCTCTGAACTTTCTGTCTCCACCGGGAATCGAACCCGGGGCCCATTGATTACAAGGCAGGGAGTCTTACCATTCATCCTCACAAAAGGGTCTGGATTAGAGAATGGGTTCGCCCCCTTTTTTTTTAAAAAAAACGAGTTTTTGCGACTGTCTAGGATTTTCTACCTTTAGGTTCGGATGAAGGAAACAGTTTTGTGTGTGAATCTTGTGCGGACTTGAATTTGAAGTTTTCATGGCCTTCAGGCGCAGATAGGGTGGGGGAGAGAATGTTGGAAACTACTCGGCCAGGACCTATTTTGTAGGTACCATCCCGGCATTTGTCTGGCGTGACTGACGAAAACCCCTAGGTAAAATTGTTTCAACTCCTCCCACCGGGATTCAAACCCGGATTGTCACGTCACGAATCTTGAAACTATCTGACATACTATTACCTATCCATACTCTGTTTATGGGGTCGCTGAGACACATCTCCACCAGTTTTTTCGGAATTCCAAATCGTATCAGGATACAGTACGTATAACTTTTCCCTTTTGATAGAATCATATGCTTTCTTAAAATCAATGAATAGCTGGTGAACCGTACCATTGTATTCCCATTTCTTCTCGAAAACCTGGTCCAACGTGAATCTATTTCTTCTAAATTCGCATTGGTGATCTCCAATTATTTGACTTTCATGACATACTAGTAGATAAACTGGACCATTATGACATACGAGCCATGGATTAAAACACATTTGAGTAATAGAACGCAAGAGGTGACAATGGATTCAACCAACCAGTCACACCAATCAAATCACTGGAGTGGTGGTTAGAGTAACTTCTACTTCTATGAAACAAATCGTAGGAGTTCCATAAGGATCGTCACTAGGCCGGGTCGGATTTATACGTCTAGGCGCCCTAGACCCATAACTTTCAGCGATTCTACCCCACCCTCCCACTTTTACATTAAGACAAATTACTCTCCTTCATTCTCTCCATTTAATAATAGGCTGAATCTAGCGCAACGATGGTTTCCTGTCGTTGCATTAACTGACTAACCTTAACTATTTGGTAGAGCGATGGAGTGCGCGCGCAACTATAGACAGAAGCGATCTGCATAATGTTGGTAATGGTGTGATATGGGATGAAGAGATGTCAATTATTTTATGTAAATTCAACAATACTGACGATTGATTAACAACAAATTATTATCAAAAAAAAAAAAGGTTAACATGTTTTGTAAATGCAATGACAAAGAGTATTGGTTTCAAAATTACCATATTTTATTGTTAAGTTTACGATAATATTGCAATATCTTAATTTAGAGTGTGTTGCTGAGATTAGCATGTTGTTGTTGAGTGCAAAAACGACTGCTAAGCGTGTGTATTTTTTTTAGGATTCGTTTGTCAGTTTTGTTCAAAAAGTCTACAGTTCCCAAAATCATCTGAGAGTCTTATTTCTTGGAGTGTCTGTATTTTCATTTGTTAGGTTTCCTGTAATTCGTGCAATTTTCCTGCTCGCAAAAGTAAGTTTATATTTAGCGTTAAAAAAAAAAAAGTATTTGTTTTCGACGTTTGTTTGCGTGTCAATCCAGACTCCTCAGAATCCGAAAAGCTGGTTGTATTGTTCTTATTGTAGGGCCACGGTGGATCAGCAGTTAGAGCGCTGACCTCTGTCGTTTCTGGTCGTCGCGTCGTTTCAAACCCTGATCGTGCCATGTGGGCTTTGTAGTGGGCAAACATCGTGTGCTTGGGATTTACCAGGGTTCTCCCGTTTCCTCCCTCGTCATCCATGCAGCCTGAGCCAAAGTTGCCTAAAGGCCTTAACATTTAACAAAAATCTTGGTAGTAGTGGATTGGTTACCACCTGGGGTAAAATACTGCTCTCTGCCACGTTTCACAGTACTTGGTTATCAAAAGGTTGGACTGAAGTCCAGTTGGTTAGGACTGGAGTGGTTGATTCCAAAACATTTGTTGGTTTTTCCGCCCTGTCTCCGTAAGAAGAAATCTTACTCTTCCACCGTCAAGGTCGCTGACCGATTCCTCTTCTCCCTTCATCCGTGGGTTTATTTGGACAAATCATATTCGTACCTGTCCTGTAGATCTAGAGGATCTTCCCCTATCAGTCCCTGGAACGCACCGTGTCGGAGTTGAGGATCATCATCCCAATGTCAAACGCAGGGTTATATCTGACCCCCTCCCCCTCGGTTCAAAACCAGACTCCCTCACGTAGGTTAACCAGGCACGATTATTATTATTATTATATTTCTTAGGTCAGCAATTTCTGAGAAAGCAGTTTGGCACGAGCAGGTTGTGGGAAAACAGCGGGAACGTCATGGATTTTTCAATCTGTGTCTACAAGCTTTGAAACATGTAAGGTATCATAATTAGATAGATTAAAACAAAAATTAAAAAAAAAGAAAAGATTTCCTTTAAATTCCGCCGCTTGTTAGTGTTTTTAATTGAATTTAAGGCCCTTAGACAACTTTGACTCAGGCCGAATGGATCATGGGAGAACTGGTAGAATGAAGGAAATGGGAGGAAACGAAAGCACCCCGTGAAAACCCACGCACGTGGTGTAGATCCATCACAAACCTCACACGGCAAGATCCGGGATCGAACTGAGCACCCAACGCACTAGAGGTGTTACACTTTTATTACAAATCCGCCATAAAGCGTTCTCATAAAAAAAAAAAAAAAAAAAAAAAAAAAATCCCAAAGTGTGTACATTCTATTCTGTAGAATATGAGTGGAATAAAAATCAGTTTGATTAAACCGTGGTTACTTAAGACAGGAAGTTCGTCGGGTCTCGCTACCGAGACACAGCCCAGCTGTTAAAAAACATTTTTTTTTTAAACAGCTGAAGACATCACAGTCGTAAATGAAACTCTTTTTCATGTTTTTTTTGCAATTCTATTTTCTTTATTACAATAGACACCATTCATACTTAGTAAGTATACAAACTTAAACTTTTTTTGTTTTTCTTAACAGTATACAATACATAAGAAACAATAACGTAAGTGATTGTACGTTCTGCTTCTTAAAGTATCGTTATAATTGCAATAAACCATACGTGAGAAGCTTCATCAGGTACATATAATTAAAATATCAATTAGCGTTTAGTTCCAATACAAGGAAATAAAACAACAGAGTCTGTGGCTACAATTCAAAGCAAACAAAGGATGTCCTGAATATACGAAAATATTTGCCATTCTGGTTTATAAAACGTCAATATACATCTATATTGTTTTATACAGACGAACAAACCGTGATGTCAAATCTACACTTATATACACTAAAGTCTTCATTTTCACCATGTGTACTGGAAAGTGTAAAAAAAAAAATATGTATATAATTACACTAACATGAAAGCTGAGTTATTGCATGTAAATAACTGTATCTCAACCCGTCACCTAAATATTCGTCTAATTAAAAACAAAACAGAGAGGAACTAACACTAACACACATTGTAGATGTTGGTTAGCATCTGACTGCAAGAGACTAAGAATCACACATCAAGGAGGTGCAAAGTAAGGCCATCTTTCCCATGAAAACATGTATAATTGAAAAAAATCATAACTTTTGAGCTTTATTTTTATCATTGTGGTGTTCTATCGTATAATTATGAAACATTAAAAAAATATTATAAATGATCACAACAATTGGTGGTAAAACTTTCAGGTTTATTCCATCAATTATTATTTTCTAACATTGACTTCCCGTCGTTTTAAAATGTTATACCAGAATTCACCTTCCAATCCAATGTCAATTTGTATCCAAATATCTTTTATACAAAGCAATATCAATATCAAATACATTAATCTTCAGACAATATGTCACATAGAAGAACATTTTCTTTTTCGTCTTTAAAGCTTACGTTATGTGAAGAAATTAAAAACAATTTTTTTCCCTTCATTGAAAGCGAAATGAAATCCTGTTTATTACACTTCAGTGAATAATTACACGTTCATTAATTACTATTTCATTCTAATCACTCTTTACTAAATTAATTAACAATAAATACAATTTTATTCCAATTTATATACAAGACTATATCACCACTCTCTCGTATTTTCATTTTTGTTTTTATAAAGCCATCTGCTTTACATTTTATATTGCACAATGCACTACTCGTATAATTTAGAAACTATGAGCCCAGTGTTCGATTTGCAGCGGGGGATGGTTGGGATTATCCCCCTCTCAGCAAAAATCTTTCTGGTAATTTTTACAGACCTCTAACCTGGGATATGGATGATCCGAAAATACCGTATAATACATATCTGGAAATTACACAAATCGAACACTGTATGAGCCATTCAAGCTTATCACTTTTCAAGGCTTCACATTAAAATTTGACTTGCCAATGAAGGATACAGAGGTAATGTTAACGAAAAATTAATTTCTCGAACAGTCCATTTTAAAATGCCATTCTCCCCTTTATTCCCATATATGCTGTGCTTTAGAAACCCTTATATACTTCTTTCCTTTATGAATTGAAACTTTGACATGTGAAAAGCTCTCACTGGATAGCAAATCTTCGAACCACGTCAATTGTTCTTTCGATATTGCCCCTTCTCCTCCTGTAAGCGTCAAATACAGAAGAATAAAATTAAATAAATGCATCGAACTAATTTAGGCAGATATATTACGAGTACTTTCGGATCAGTTAGTTATTTAATCAATCAAAACACATGATTACACTGGTTTAAATATATAAATCTTGTTACATCATTTATTGAATGTATCAATCTGAAAGTTTACGTTCTAGAATAGTTGCTATTTTTTTTTTTTTTTATTATTATTACTATCAATATTTGAAACCCGTAGCATATATTTTAAGAACATCAATGCAAAATTTCATTTATAAACTACCAATCACTACACACAATGTTACTTTGCAGTAATTAACCATTTAATTCACTTCAAATTGCTGGTCTTCACGTCCTATAATTACACTTATTTTACACACTATAAAATACATCAACCTCCTTAATAGAACTGTTTAATATCCCTTAATTTCATTACGTTTACTACGAATAGTTTACGTTTTATCCCATTGTCAAATACACTTAACGAATAATCATCTTTCAGGAAGATATTTTCGGCTCTTATTCTCTATATACCGAGTTGAGCGCACAACGAGATATATATATCCAGAGGTGGCGTTAGGTGAGCGCGGGGCCTAGGGCAATAGTGACCCCGCGGGGCCAAAGTACAAGTAAAAATCGCTGAGCGCTGAAATGTTACATCTAAAGCCGATAAAGCAGTAAGCAACTTCCCCCTAAATGCTTCCTCTCACTTCTTCCTTTCATTCCTAACCCTAAATTTATTACTAAATATTCTCTTTTTTTAATGAACAACGGTTTCTTATGGGAAAAAAATTCCGACATAATTTATTTAAAGAAAGTACGATATATTTTAAAAACTGCATTGCTAATTACAAGTGCTTCTTTATTCATTTCCATTTCACATTACATTTCGCATGGAAACTATACAAACTAGTTTGTAAACTTTTTTTTTTACAAATCAAGTTTTATATCATTGAGTAAAAAAAAATCAACTCGGAACGCGGGGCCTGGGGCGGTTGCCCCAGTTGCCACCCCCAAACGCCGCCTCTGTATATATCTAACGGTTCTGTGATAAATGTTATATTGCTACTATATCGGCATGTAGTATAAATGGTTTAAGCAAATTTGACGTTTCTTCATACACGGTGTAATATATTAAATACGGTTTAAAAAAAAAGTATGAATGAACCAAGATCTTTCACGCAGTCAACCAAAGTTAATGATATCTAAAAATCACAAAGAACACTACTATCATAGATTATCTTAAAGAAAAAAAAATATTGACACATTAGGGTTGACAATAAAAATAATAGTGAAAATTGGTAATAATTTTAAATATAATTCATAAACCTGATCTTTTCACACATTTTTTTTTTCATTATCTTGCAATACATAGCGTTATATGAACATAGTATTTATTTTATTATTAGTAGTAGTAGTTATCGAAGTTACCTACTTTGAAAGATTATAGAAAATCTTTAGGTAACTTTTATATAGTAGAATCCGAGATTCAAACGAAGAGAATGAAAATAACAAAGCAGTGGTTTCAGTAAACAGGAACTAGTTTTTTAATTCTTCATTCGTATCTAAATATTGTACGTCTGTTTTCTCCTTTATTATTGCGTTTTAAAGAAAACTACTAATAACCCACACACACACACACACACAAATCTAATCTCTCTCTACGTGTAGAGGTTTAGATGCTAAAATAAACTTCACATAGATAATGTAATGTATGAGATTATCGAAGTCAGAAATGAAACCAGAATGACTAAGCACATAGAAGCAATATGGACATCTTTCGTGTACATCCATATCTACTAACAACCCTCAAACTTTCTTTCATCGTGTGTTCGCACCTTTTCTCTACATGAAACAAAGCCAGTCTGACTTTGTCTATTATGAAAATCTTCCTTCTCGAATGTTCCATTATTATAAATTCACTGGGAGGTATATCGGATTAGAACCTGAAAACTGTTTACAATAAAAATGAAACCGGGAAATACAAACAACAGCAAGAGAAGTGTGGAAAAGTAATAATTAACACCATATTTTCAACACATTAATATCAAAAATTCACATAAAAATACAGAATAAAGGAAGGAATGTTTTGTATTGGAATGAAACACACACACACATATTTGTTATTTTTAACTTGGAATTACATCTCCTTGCTGTTTACAGATTGAAAATTGCATAGCTTGATACGAACATTTGTTATGGAAACATGTGAGAAAAAAAAAAACTTTCTAAATAGAAACAGTTACAAGTTGAGAACAAACTTTCTTTACAAACAATGCAAGAAACATTGTTGACAAGTATCACAATATTTGGATGAGCATGTTTCTTATGTAATCTAGAAAAACGTCTACAAAAAAAAAAGTCACAAATCATACTTCGTAACGCATTTCATACTATACATTTCTTTACCAGTGTTGTTAGAAACATTGTGTGCGAGCGCGCGTTTTGCAGTCAAGCAATCGGCAAATAATAAATAGGAAGGGAAGTTCCATAGGATAATATTACCGTAAATCACTACTATAATTGTGCTAGTAAAGATCTTTGTACTATTGTATGTATACATTTTACGGAGAAATTGTTTAGAATATGTAAGAAACATACGGATTGCTTAAACCCTCTGTTAAATATTTTGACTAAACTTTCCACGCTCTTGGCAAACTTAAATTTCATCAAATTTTTTGTAAAGGGTGTCCCATTTTCACACGCACAAAATTAACGTATGTTGAATATAGCTTGCTATAACAATAGGCATACAAAATAAATACAATGACGATTTATATTTTTTTCTAATACTATTGTATACTTTCAAGCAGAAGAGGATGAAGCATTTTGTGTGCAGTGTTATTATTATTTCCACAGACAAGAATTCACAAATACAGCGAGAATCAAGGTTAAGGGAATGTATTTATTGTACTAGGAAAATGAAGTAAATTGTTTAAAATGACAGATTGTGCCCTTAAGCGGAAAAGTGAGTTCATTCTCATAATTACACGTGGTAAAATACAGTAGACTCGCAATTATCAGAGTTAATTGGAAACGACACTACGTCGGTTACGAAATAACTAGGATAATACGGAGATCTAGGATTAATGGGTTACAAAACTTGACAATAACTAGCTGTATTAATATAAAGTCAGTGTTTATTTAATACGCACATTACAAAACAATAATATGTAACTATACTAGCAAGATCAACAACAGATTTTGTAAATAAAACATGAGGTGCACGAGGACAGCAAGCCCGAAGTTTCGGAAAGATCAAACGAACAAACCCGAAGTTTCACGAAGGTGTATTAGATCGATCGCGCGCATCGGCTCGGTTAGTCCGGTGTCTCGGTTTACCGCGTGTATTAGGTGACGAAAAGTTCCTACGACCCAAACTTAAAAGGCTCCTGTGAACGAACAGGGTAAACGGAGATTAGCAAAATTTGGCTGTAACGAACATTGTTCTGTTCATAATTTTGCAGAGACTATTATCAGACACAAGTGTCCTAATATGGAAGAAAATGCTTCCCAATCGCATCCAATACAAAGCTTCTAGGTAATAAGTTACTGATTTGACATTCATGAAAACCACATTGAGGAAAAAGAGTAAACTGTACGAACTGAGAAATGCACAAAAAAAACTGATTATTAGACTGGCGGCTAAACGAACTTTATCTCCTGCTTATCGGAGACACGATAAACTATATTAACACGCCCGATTTCTGTGAATTTCTCTCTGGGTCCACTGAACATACTGCTTCACTGTCCACCGTAGGTTCGGTCTTTAGAAAGCCAATAACAATTGAAAAACAATTATATCAACTTCCTTACATATTAAAAAGTAACCATGTAACTATCAAAGATTTTACAATCTGTCACACACTGCAATAATTTATCATTACTCAATAATAGACAAACGACTTACCGTAATTATAAATTCGGACTCTCTCGGTATCATTATTTTACACTTAAATACTAAGTTCACACCAGAAACAAACGGAAATTGGAAACGAGGAAGTTCAACTTAAATATGTTTAAATTTGAAATATTTGTAAGCTTCTAGGGGCTCCACGAAACTATAAACCAATCAAGTAGTAAATCCCTGAGTATTTAATGTTATTCATTCTAAAAACATCTTTTAAGTATGAGCTCTAATATAACACAGATTTTACTTAGTTTTATATCGACCATGATAAGTTTAAACTACAAATTTACTTCTCTACAAGACAGTTTGTTTACACTTGAAATTGCTATTACTGGTATCATTTTTCTTTCTTCTAAAATTTAATAAAACACTTACAGGTTTCCCAGTAATAATGATTCAGTTCACCACTCACAATTGAAGATATGTGTATGCACATTAAGACCATAATTATTTAAAGTAACTTCTCATTTTTCTTTAGAAAATGTGTTTCAACACACACACACACTAGGATCCATTTTAGAATTTCTGATATTGAAATCTCCAATAAGCACCTATTAAATGTACAACAAACAACTGATGTGGTAAACTTCTACAGTATACATTGATTGATCTGATAAAGGTACTTACGTAGGACAGTTCCCAGAAGTAGTGGTAGTAAATTTATACCACTGACGTTTTCTTTGGGCCTGCAAATATTTTCACAGCGGGAAAAATACAAGAGGCGAGGAGAAAAACGAACGAAAACGCCTAATACTACACTAACTACTACGCCATGATTCAAGACAAACATGTAAAATAAATATCGAGAATGGATTGTGGCGTAGGGCCATTGTTTCTATAAAATACATGTAACCAACTGTTCAAATGAGGAGACATTTGCTTATTTAAGTTAAGAATTAATAAATACACAAGCTGTAGTATATGAAGGAACATAAAATTTAAAGGTACCCTGCACTATGTCTGTCTACAATCTGTATAGGGCACCAAAGAAACAGAGCCTCTGTGTGGCGCTTATTTATAAATTGTATAGGTCGCCAATGAAATATTGCAGCTGTGCCGTGTCCGTATACAAGTTGTATATGCCAACAATGAAATACAGTCCCTGTGTCGTACCTGTTTCCAAGTTATATACACCAGCAATGAAATACAGCACTTGTATCACGACTGTTTATAAATTGTATACATCGCCAATGAAAGACAGCCCCTACATCGTGCCTATTTGTAAGTTGTATACGCCGCCAATGAAATAACCCCCCTGCGTCGTGCCTGTTTACAAGTTGTATACCCCACCATTAAAATACAATCTCTGTGTCGCGCCTGTCCACAAGTTGAATATGCCGCCACTGAAATACAGACCATGCGTCGTGCCTGATCACATGTTGCATACTCCGCCAATGAAGTACACTCCCCGCGATGTGTGTCTGTTTACAAATTGTGTACGTCATCGAGGAAATACAGCCGCTTGTGCTACATCTGATAACAACTTGTTTTATTTATCAAGAAAGAAAATATTGTATAGAAAGAAGATATAGTAACTTACGGCAAGTTTATCTTGATATACACTCACATATAATACAAAAAGAAACAAACAATTATTGCAAAAATTGGTGAAAAACCGTATAACAAATACGAATTTACAAATCAAATACATCCACAATCACAGACTTGGTTTATGAAATTGTTACTTTTATGGTGCATCTCCGTACAAGAACTGATATATCTGCGTTTTCAAGGCAACGTTAGGCGTACATTTTGTGTCCACCAGCGTCATATTTGTCATGGGGCTAGTAAACTTTCCGCTCAAGAACCATTCGTTAATCGCCGCTCTTTCGTATGTGAATCCGTCTGAAAGAAAATGAAAAATAGGAATTATTTTCAAAAACCTCACTTAATGGTTGTATATTTGAAAAGTATTGCAACACTGTCATCACTTTTATGTGATTATCTCTGCAGGTTAAGGTATAGGTGGACAGGCAATGCATTATTAGGTTGCGTAATGTGTCTGTTATTTACATAATGTGTAGCGACTGCACGAATCTGATGGTCAGTGCTAGCTGTGTATGTCGTATTAACGGAGTTATAGTGTATAGTCAAACTCTACACCAGTCGACATCTGAGTGGAAGCGCGTAACATTATTTAACTAGAATGAGACCCTTCTCTGCGTCAAATTAAAGCGGAAGCCCAAAGGCACGTAGCGACGTTTCCAAGATATGTAACCGTTATCACATGATTGGCAGTATGCAAAATTGATCCCGAACTAATCGTTCAACACACTCCCATTTGGATAATGGATACATAGTGTTGTATACCGTAGGCATTGTCGGAATACTATGATATGGCTTCAGCAACAGTTTCTCGATGTCACTGGAACAGCCGAGTCGGCCCACACCATTCGCAACTGTCTCCATGTTGCCAACCTCTGCTCAAGAACTTCGTGGCGAGTTTCTCCACTCACCCCGGATGGCCGTGATGCGCGGTACAGATTCACGATGAACCTCCAGAATAGTCATTACAGAATTGGCACCGCGCACTCTTCATGAATGAAATCTCTAACTGTTTACATCCTGATAACTGTTGAGTACGAGTGTGGAAAGAACCTGGAATGTTGCATGTCGTTCCCACTTGTTGCATCATGTTTGGGTTGGTGATGACTGTTGTACATTATCGGGATGCCTTTCTCCAACTTATTGTTGCACCCTACCACCAATACTATACAAAGGAATTCGTTCACCAGGATAATAATGCACATCCCCATTGTGTCAAGAGTCGTCCAGAACTTCCTTCGAAAGGCCAATACTACAGGTACAGACTGGCCTGATTCTTTTCTAGACACGAAACCCATTAAGCATGAATGGGATCTGCTGAAAAGGGCCGTAGAAACTCACGTGTTATTCTCGACTCGAGGCCCTTCGGAAGACTGTTCTACAGGAATGAGACACATTAGAGAAAAACGACATTGTAAATCTAGTGGACAGTATCCCAAAGAAAGTAAAAGTATGTTGCGATGCACGGGCTAGAGTAACACATTACTGAAAGTTACAAGGCAAATGGAAAGGGATATGAATCGGACAGACAATACAATGAAGTGAAGCAACCATTCTTTTCTATAAGTATTCATTTGCTTTATTGTTTAATGTTTACAAGTTACAAGGAACTTTTCATTTTATATTGTGTGTTGCTAAACCTTTCCTTTGTGTGTATGTATGAGATAACTCACACAATGGGTAACAGAATTAGTAAGTAAATAGTTTCTAGTGTTATCGCTTAGATCAGATTTCTGAAGTACGTGACAAAAGGCGAAAATCTAATATTCCCGTGTAGGTGTAGAGAGCCAAAGTAATGCAATTTATGATTCACAGAAACAACTACATAACTATGATCAAGCGTTGTATAAAGTGACTTTGACTGTTTGTAACAGATATGATACATGGAAGTATGCACTTTATTTATGAGGTCATATTGGACTATTTATTGGAGAATAGTGTGACAAAGAACTGTGTTAGACTTTTTTACGATAGCGTGCGAAACAAAATGATTAAGGAGAAAAATCCAACATTTGCTACGGATAAGTGGCCATAAAGAACTTTCTTTTGTGGTACAGATGTGCTTATGGTCAAACGCCACTGAGATACGGCAGAAATGGTTAAAATTACGTTACTCCTTTCTTTCCTAAGAGTACAAAAATTACCAGAAAATTAAATTCCTTGGCGAAAAGAAAGAATGAATATACCTTTTATAATTACATTAAAAGTGAGGCATTAGTAATTGGTGCACTCAATGACGGAAACACTGTTCGTTTATTTTTTCGATGAATCTGTTTTAACGTCCTAAATCACAGGTGTGAAATAAAGAGATAATGAAGCGCTTGGACACAATTTTGAAGAAAATGCAATTCAAGCATATAATAAGGCTTTCGAACAACATTGCAGAATACATTAAAATAATATGTGAACAATTATTATTAGTACTACATGTTTCAAAATGTTCATTAAATTCTATTACATGGAGGTAGACGATGTCTTGCATATTAGACACTTTTCACAGGCGGTCCGAATGAAGGATAACAGAAAACTAACCATGTAATATAAGCTGCATATGTCACATTGGACCCATCGGTCAGTAGCTGTTAACTACGTCTGCTCTTGCCTTTTATGAAGCTGCGTTGTGTGAATGCATATTTTAAAAATCCATATGAAATGGCAACATCCAAGAAACTGGGATTTATCTATCCAAAACTATTTTCAAAATGAATAATTTAGGTCAGAAAATTGTTTTAGCTAGTCACTGTGAAAGTAATTTGTATAAATCTGTTATTTGTTTGTACGTTTCTACTTTTGTTTTGTATTCAGATACCGCAAATTTACCATTAGTTCTGATTAAAAATAATTATGAACATAATACAACTAATAAATGATCAACGTTTTGCATTAAGTTGTTTTATTTTGCGGATTTTTTATGCTTTCAAACCAATAAAGAATTTCGCGCGCCCAAAAACGCTCTTTTGACCACTAGGCTCTGCAAGAACAGCCCGCATTCCATAGTATTAAACACTAATAGCGGGCCATATCCGTATTCAGCATTATTAAGATCTAAATTGTAACTTTTTCTTTCAAATTTCAGCCACTAGATGGCATATGAGTATTGGTTTTGTCGCATTTTAGGTTTACTCTTACTCGTTTGAATTTGAATTACTTTTTGCCTTTTAGTATCTTTGGCTCAGGCCGCTCAGGTACAGAATGTGGAAGGCATCAGCCAGGGTCTTACTTAAGGTACCATCCCGGAATTCGCCTGGTAAAACTGAGGGAAAATTTTTGATAACCTGTAAGAACGCTGACCGCGAGTTCAAACCTGCGTACCTACCCGTTATCGATCCGAAGTCCGCGACGTTAGCCCCTGGACCACGCGGGCTGGATACTCGAGTAAAGTATCCAAGCATGTAGTTTCGCTTGTGCTTGTGAAAATTGAGTCTTACATTTGTTAATTCTTATAACTATTTTTCTTTTGTTTTCGTAAGTAAATTATTGCTTTTGTGTGTAGTCCACAAGTTATTTTCAGCGTTCGCTTCAGTTTACATAAGTTATATCCAGTGCTCGAAGTGTGTGTGGAGAGGGGGGGGGGGGGGGGGGGGGCGGCACGAGGGGGCAAGCCGTGCCCTTACGTTTCTTAATTTTGGATCTGGCGTACCCCTACCTTTTTATTAATGGAAGCTCATTGCCTGTACTTTCAATAGGCAATCGCCACCACTAGGTGCAAGCGTACCCCTTACTTTTCTAGTCCACTTTTCCAAGCGTGCCCTTACCTATTCTAACCCACTTCGGGCACTGGTTATATCTATACTTCATTTTCAAAATATGGTTAATATAACTTGTCGTACAATGCTGTGATTTTTATTCTTTCAGTAATTGTTATAGGACATGACACTTGAATCAGTGAAAATATTTATGAAGTGTTTCATATTATATATAACTGGAAACGAAGAATTGTGCAGATTTAAGGAAGTTCTGTTTAATAATAACTGCAGGAAATTTTTCTCAATGATTTTTTAAAACGCTGAAAAGGACCTATTTACTGAATAAAAAATCCTTTCAACTGAGTTCTCATTGTGTTAACACTTTCTTATGTATAAACTGGTTTTCTTTCATAACTATGATACTAAAGACGATTTTCTTGTAAGGTACCGAAAGAATAAAACTTCCTTTGCAACGTAACAAGATAATATTGTACTGATCCTGGCTTTAAGGGACGAAGCAACTCAACAGCTGCACATTATCTGTATTTAAATAAAGAGTTGTAACAAGGAAATAAAGATCAAACTTACTAAAACACATGTGCTTAGAACACAATACCAGGTTGTTAGGAAATAACTAGTGCTTTACGTACTCACATCACTACTGAGTCTGGGAATGGAGTACACACACCTGCTTCATTCAAAACAGTCTCTGCCTGCAGCGATACATCACTGTCAACAATTCACAAGGCTCTCAATCCCGCCCCTGAAGAAATGTGGCTCCCCTGAGGCAATAGTCTCGGAAGACATATACTGCACTATCCCTGTTTTTGAAAACCCTGTCTTTAAGGAAGTGACTTAGATGCATAAACATATGGTAGTTTGTTGGTGCTAAGCCAGGGGAATATGAAAGGTGCGGGAGTACGCCATTTGTTCACTCAGCTTCTGTTTCGTAATTTTTGCAAGTTGTCTTTTAAGAGCGTCTCTTGATCAACGACGGTGCATCAATTTCTGCACAGTATGTGACAGCAGTAATGGTAAGAACTGGTAATGAACAAAACCGAATGCTGTTCAAAACACTAACATCATCTTCTGTGGTGTCAAATTTGGTTCGTAAAGTGTCTGGGGTCTCAGCAACGTCCAACTACTGCCCACATCGCTTGTGATTATCGTGCAGAATCCACTTCTCATTACACATCACAATACGATGGAGTAAGGACTCATGTGGTGACGAACCAACAGGTTATTGCAGATGTCCATCCACTGCTGTTTGTGATGCTCCGTTACTTCATGCGTTACCCGCTGTGGATTTCTTTCTCTTCCCTATTTACTGTAGACGATCGGAAATGGTTAAACTGTCGGGCAAGTTTCCTGACAATAGTGTGTGGATTTGTCTCCACACACGCCATTAAAGTGTGGTTATTCACCCTTGACCTGCGTATTCACCTTCATGTTGAAGGCTCTGGTTCCAAGCACGAAATTTCTCAAAGCAGCGACGCATTGTGCGTTCTAAAGGTGAGTCTACGCCCCATGCCCTCTCGACATAATGATACGTTTCTGCCGCCGTATGTCGCGTTTTGAACTCATGAAACATGATTACACGTACATCACGCTGTTCCAACATTTTGCACAGAGCACTGTAACACGCCTTACGGGACATGCAGCTACACTTCTTTTTGTGTGAAGGATGCCTGTTGCTGTGTCCTTCAACAGGTATTACTCGCGCCTCCCATAGGTTGAATACTACACGAGACAGGGAAGGTTGAATGTGGACATTTTCGGTCACTTTTTTTTTTTCAAACAATCGTGTATGTAACCCTCTGACAATAAACTTCATTTTTATTTTAAGTCCTTAAATAAGTCTATTGTGCAAGCCTGTTTTAAATTTAAGGAATAAGATCCTTCGGTAAGCACAACATTGGAAGAAGAGGCCACCTCGATTCTAGGACTCGGCCTAGGTCATAACCCGTATTCTAAGAGTATCTCGGTATACGCAGAGAGATTGAAGAAATACTGGCATAAAACATCATTTAAAATAGAGGGTCTGAGCACAGTTCGAACCGATTTGGATCTCCTTATGGCAGCCTAGCCGCTAGCCGGTAGTTTCAACACAAGAAGCCGTGTGCGTACTTTTAGAGAACTATCACACTACACGAGTGAGATTTTCCTATTTCTTTAACAATTATTTATAATAGTTTAGAAAACACACATTTCGCGAGAGGAAAAATAAATCTGAAAGGCCTTCCTGCACAATATCTACCCATTTTTATCCTTTACTAAGTTTCGCACCGCCTTTAGAGCAATTTCAAACCGCCTTGTCATTTGAAGTAAATGATAATTTAAAGTACCTGGAACGCCTGCACTCTTCACAATAAGTCAATATCATATATATGAGTTAGTATTATACACTGTCTATATATTACACATACCTGCACAAATTACTGGGTCCCTCATTATTTCATGCGTTATTGGACAAAGGAACGGGTGAGGAATCTCGCTCTGAATTTCAGGAAAGCCTTGATTTTCCTTCTTTAACCAATACAACTGCTGGAGGAAAATTTTTCTCTTCTCTTCATCCTCTAAAAAATAAAGATTAAACTCATGAAAATATTACCGATAAAATACATTAAAACATCTTAGTATGTACATTTTCATCTTCTAAATATTAAAAGTTCCAAAAATATTAAATACATACAACAAAGCAAGAACCATGAGAGAAAATATTAGCGAAACTTTAAAACCGATATAAGACCAAAGTATTGGTTACTATACATTATTTGAGATTAAACTGACATGCTCATTCAATATGATGTACGGATATAACGAACACATACAACAAACATGAACGCAAATCAAGGAGGAAAAACAATTCTTGAAGTACGTGCGGTTTACTCAACTTTTTTTTCTTCTGGAAGATAAACCGCAGTAAACATATTAATTAATCTACGAGTATGCCCTTTGCTGTTAACGCTGTCCAGAACCAGTGAGAGATCCAGAGATCGCTCTCATCTCAAGCGAAAATACTTTTTCAACAACTTATTCCAGAAGAAAGCTTCTATTTGTTTCCGGACCTATCTAATTTAACTAGAAATATCAATTTTGGGTATACTGGTATCATATTCCATGTTAAAATTTAGGATTGTGATAAATTTATACCCTAAAATACTCACTTAGCGGGAAATTATAAAAAATGTTCCTCGTCTATTCCTATTGTTATTGTTACATGTATAAATTTATTTGTGTTACTTTTTCAACGTGAAACTACGCTTTGGGTTTACATTTAAAACTTGTAAACATTAACATTAACTCTTCAACTGTCACTCCTGTCACTTGTTCGCGTATCGCATGCACGTGAGTCTTCTGGCAAAGTAGGGGTGACAAATGCAGAGCTAACTGTTGAAGTTTACAAGTTGTAAACATAAACACAAAGCGAAGTTTCATATTGAGAAAGTAACACATACAAATTTAGTAGTTCTTTCGATGAATCTTGACCAAAATATTCAACTCTCTTTAAAATATCTCAAGGTCATTATTTTCAGCGATATGCCAACTCTCCCACGTTAGCAACCCGTCCATTTTGGACAAGATCCATGTGATCGCTATAGCCACGTGCCATTGTGAACTGTATTTCACATGCATTAATTAACACAGGCAACGAGCACAAGATATTTATGATGAAATTCCCGCCTCTTTAGAGGGCCAAGTAGAGAGTTTTATTCCCAAATTTCATTCCGGTTCAAGCCAAATCATTGTTTTAATCTTAACATTCAATTCACTAAGCTACAAATTTAGTTTATTCAAAATACCAGCAAAGTCAGTAGTCACTCTTGACAAAAGGAGTATGAAAAACTTGGTTTTGCATTATTTCTCAGATTCACCCTATTACCTGATATGTACTACTACTCTAATGCTGCAACTACATTTGAGACGCCTTTTTATGTTTGTATTACCCGTCTCCTCACTACGAACTATTCGGGCATTTCTACTTTCCGCAGGGGTAAGGAATTGTGAAAAGAAAGCCATCTTGGGCCATGGAATCAAGAACGAACCCAGTATTGGTGTTTCCAATCGGGATCTAGCTTGACGGGAAAAAGAATTTACACTAATCTAAACGAAGCGGAGGAGGGGGGGGGGGGGAATTCACAGAAGTTTTAGCGCTAATGATGTCGGCTGGAAGATCTCATGCCATCATACAACTAAGATTACATACGAAAACTAAAAAGTTCAAGCGAAGCCGATCACAGAGGATAAACAACAGCCAATAGTTGATCCTGCCAAATCACAGCAGCTCAGAAGGCATTTGAAATTATAACATATTCTTGAAAATGATCTGAGGCATTCCAAAGGAATAAATGTGAGCAATACTCAGGCAGCAGTTTGTGGCGACAGCAGCACTCACTACATTTGTATTTCGAACATATCTATAGCCAAGGATAAAAATATTCTATCATTCGGAGTATTTTGAAGCAATATCAATTTAAGAAACAAGCTAAACATATTAATGTGCAGTGAACGCCTACCATAACGGGGATCACACGTTTGTGCTATGCTGCTTGTAATCTACGATATCTTCCAAGTGACGTCACATATCAATCAGTCAGTAAAGATTACACTTCGGGAATGTGTGACCTGTTATTCCATATATCTTGGACTAATCTATTAGTTCGGTGAACTTAACTAAGTTTTTGCTCGTGATTCCGTTAACAGGTGAGTAATAGTCTGGAAAACTTTAACTATCTTAGTTGTCTTCACCTTTTTTTGAACATAAGAGATTCAGTGAATATGCACAGAGTATACTTACCTATTTCTAACATGTTTAGCAAATTTTCTTCAGGTACGTTCAACAAATCCTGACCTCTGATGTTGTGTCCTTTAAGTTTCTCACCTACATCTTCACTAATATCGAACATATTTAACCATCTTTCAACATCTTCTGTCGTCCAGTCCATTACCTGTATAAAAACAAACATTCATTTTCTTGTTTTTCAATTCTACTACACGTATATTCAATTTACTTTCTTTGTTCCGATTGACTCAAAAGTAATATACTAAAATAGAGAATATCAAAAGGAAAAGCATACTACATCAACTATAAGGTGAAATGAATGCAAAGCCCATCCCAAGTATTTGGCATGATAAATCAACTGATCCCAATTAATGTTTATTACTATTATTATTCAATATGGACTATACTGACATATATAGCCTAACCTACTTGTATCTTGTTTGAATGATGAAGTCTACCTGCAAATACAAAGGATGGGAAAGATAGTAGTTTGAACTTGTATTGTAAGTAGAATTTTGGCTTCTGTCTGGTAGAACTGACGAGAAAACATTAATCAAGTTCGCTCCTGGAGCAGGATTTAAACTGTCGCCATCTGTCCTGTACGAATCATTAGGTATCAACCTATTGACCTTCGCCAGACCATAGTGCCAAATAATGGTGTTTAAATGTCATTTTGTTAAATAACTATATTTCTGTGGTCGAGATTATTGTGGGTCGAATGTTGACCTTTACTTTCCATAATTTCTTGGCTTTATCTGCCAGATCTTCGTACTGTAGGTGTGTTGTTACTGTGTGTGAGTAGGATGATAATGTCGATCAAGTATACTACTACTTTGTCATAATTACAGGTACCATCCCACTATTATCCTCGTTGAACTAAGAAAAATGCTTTTACGAGGACCAATGTAACAAGGAAGAGCCTTCACACGTCAAATTCTAAGTATGCTTTCTTAAGTGTGTACACGTAGCATGATATCCACGTAGTTATTCAATGCAATACCCATCACCTTAGAAGAAAGTGCTGGGACAAACTATGAATATTGCGATGGAAAGATTTTCATGAAGTGAACCACCATAGTGGTCAAGATGATTAAATCCATGACTCCTTTTTATCCCGTGATAAAAGTTTAAATTCTCTAACATTTAGCCATTCATACTTTCTCTATGAATTTCGTATTTTCTCTACAAATTTTCAAATGATATGTGAACGTTATACTAAGTGAGAGATACTATTATACGTATAACACCGTATAAAATTCAAAGAAAAAGCATACAAACTGTGCTAATCACAAACGCATTTCGCATTTCATGCAGCGCAAGCCGGTCTCGTTGGCCGACCGTGAAGTCTGACACATCACGATAATCTCCAAGAAGCTTCGGACTCGAATTCCGGAATGTAGGTTTACCAAAGTTCTATCGTACAGCGCAATGCATCATGGTAATGTACCGTAAAATTTAACCCCACGCATTCCTGAATTCGAATTAAATTTTTAAGACCTATAAGCAACTTTTGGTTCAGTCCGGATGAATGATGATTGAAGAATTGGTGGAATGAAGACAGTGAGAAAAACCCACGCACACGGTGTTGGTTGACTACAAAACCCACATGGCACGAGCCGGGATCGAACTAGAGATCCCATGCACCAGAGGTGAGCGCTCTACCACTGAACCACCACGCATTCCTGAGCTTGCAGGAATAAATGACAAATTTGATCAATAATTACACGGCAAAATTAATAGTTTAATGAATGATTATGGACCATGTATTATATCATGAACCTTGCGATAAATAAAGATTTATCTTTATTAATTCAAGAAGAAGCCAAACTAATATGACAATGTACGAAAATAACTACGGCGTGTAAATGAATCTGGTCATCCGATGGGTCTGGTGGGGTACAATACAAATTATCCCATTTAAGCGTGCAAAGACTGTACGTCACGGTGATATTTACTTCAACAATAGAGTTAATTTAAAATTTTCATACTAGGCTTTATGAGCTTTACATGGATACTGCTAGATGTATTTACCTGTAAGGAATTTTTGTGGAAATATGAAGTATCAAAACAGTGACACCTTGTTCTAAAGTCATTTTAAATACTTTAAACCCAACAGACTTCCTCGTAGCCGATTTGCAGGATACTACATAAAGCTGGTTACGTCTGAAAATGTTTTCTCAAAAAAGAATTTTATCGGCTTTCAAGTAAGTTTAAGGCTTTAGAATACCTTTGTCATTATCTTAGTCACAGAAGAGAACACAAAATGAAAACGAAGTTACCCTTAATTCCATGTACTATCCTAACAGTAAGCTAGTGCAGGACGTTATTTGTACGGCGGGAAAGGGGAGAAAGTCCTTGGTACCTCATGTGCTTTCCCAGGTACCTCACTTATCTGTTCTCTTTTGGGTGGGGGAAACTTTTTACACAAAGTATTTACAAAACAATACTTTTGTACGCGCATATTGCATCTCACTATGTTCGACTAGTTGTTTTAAGATTGATCAGGCACTACTGAATTTCAAGATTGATCAGGGCTATCCAGTAAGCTTTATACTCACGATACTGGAGTGTTCGAACAAAGTTTGGAAGTTAAACACCAGATCAAACAGTTAAACTCGAGTCCACTTCCAGTCTAATCCAATATTGATCAAATTTTGCAGTCTCTAATTTTTCACGCTTTTCATCACTTTGTCATCCGGTTTCAATTTATGTATTAATCTTTGAGTTATGAGCAGCGACGGCTTCTGAGTGAAAAATGTGGGAGAGAGGTACAATATATCATTCAGGGGCTGACTTAAGCATATGACATATGTATAAAGTAAAAAATAGCAATAAAACTGGGGATCTACAAGTTGGATGACGTAGATGGGGGGAGGGGAGGCAGCTCCCCATATTGACCCTTGTAGCCCTTCCTTGGATATGATATACTAAAATAAGCATATAATAGAACATCCTATATATATTATCCCATAAATTTTTCCCCAAACTCTTCTGATGACATATAACAACCCGAGCTAGTGTGACTAATGGAAAATTTCGGTCAGGATAGCTGACTCTGATTTTAGTACCCAGTAACTCTGAATTAGTCATTAATATTCCGAACATCTCAATAGTGTGCTACGGACAAAATGATTAAAAAAAAAAAAAAGCAGAGGAAGTATAAAAAAACAAAAGTACAGATGTAAACAAGTTTTGTCAGATGTCTATAGCTGACTTTCCTTATTACAAAAATAAGTATATTGAAACATACAGCTGGCAACACTGATGCTCCTTACCATCACTCCTCTCTGTCTATTTCCCTTCCAAGTATGTGCACACGCCCTCGGCGAAACGTTGTCACCTTTTTGTGTGAAATTTCTGTACACCAAGTAACCTATTTTCTCTACCTATTTTATATCATATATATTTGTTGACTTGGAAAGTTGTGTACAATTGCATGACCCCTTGCGTGGAAAATACCAGGTGCGTAAATATGAAACCGGAATTTATGTACAGAAAGACACAGTGACTGGATGACAATGCTAAGAACTATTTTATCGAAGTATTGGCCATCGCTAGCGATACGTTTCTGTCATCGTTCCGGCAATGTGTGGATGCAAGACCAAAAAAACGGTGCCTCTTGTGCTGCAAACCAGTCATCAAGCCATTTTCGTAAGACGTGAAGCGCTGGTCAGTAAGTGCATGTCCAATGGATGCAAATAAGTGAAAATCGGAAGGCGCCAAGTCTGGTGAGTAAGCTGCATGTGGAAGGATTTCCCAGCCAAACGTCGCAATCGTTTTCTTGACAGATTTTGCTGTGTGGGAGGGTGCATTATCGTGAAGCACAATAACTATATGTTGTCTTTGGTCATATTCTGGTCGTTTTTCACGCAAAGCTTGATGCAAATCGATCATTTGTTGTCGGTAGCTTTGGGTATTAACGGTTTCGCCAGGTTTCAGCAGTTCGTAATAGATCACTCCCTTCTGATCCCACCAAACACAAAGCATTGTCTTCCGTCCATAGCGATTTGGTCTTGCAGTCGATGTCGCCGGTTCTCCTGGAGTTACCCATGATCTTTTACGCTTAGGATTGTCGAAATAGATCCACTTTTCGTTACCAGTCACAATTCGATGAAGAAATGATTTCCTTTTGTACCTGGCGAGCAGAATTTCGCAAGTGGTTTTTCAGTTTTCCTGCTGTCGTTCAGTCAATGCATGTGGAACCCATTTTCCCACAATTTGAATCCCACATTTTCTCAGTGGCTTTTAAACATATGGAAACTGCTTCTCGTGTCACATTTAATTGATCCGCGAGTTGTTATTGCATTTGAGCGTCATCCTCATCCATCAAAGCTTGCAATTCGCTGTCTACAAACTTTTTCGGTGGTCTTCCACGTTCTTCGTTTCTCACGTCAAAATCGCCACTTTTCAATTTTGTAAACCACGCATAGCACTGTGACTTACCAAGAGCATGATCACCGTAAGCTTCGACAAGCATGCGATGCGATTCTGCAGCAGTTTTCTTCAAATGATAACAAAAAATCAATGCTGTCCGCACATCGTAGTTTGTAGGTACAAATTGCACCATGTTCAACGCTATTAAACACTACACTATGACATGAAACTTGTCTGGTTGTGAGTTGCAAATCGTTATCAGCAGTCAAAACAAGCAAGTGGCGCCAAGGACGCAGTTTTACGGTAACCACAGTGACAGCTAACGCCGTCTATGCACAAATTCCGGTTTCATATTTACACACCTGGTACTGTCCTGATACGCAGCCAAACAAGGGAGACACATCAGAAAATAACAATTTTCGTCGACAAAAACATCGTAAATCCAAAGATAGCACCAAGTTCTATAGTTTTTTTCCTTTCACCCCACGAAGACATTTTCGTAATTCAACGGGAATTAGTAATCTTTATATTAATGTCCGTTAAAAGATGTCACTCACGAAGAGATACCGCTTGTAATTTGGAAAATATTCTCTAAAAATTAGTGACAGAACTTTTGTTCACAACTATGTACAATAGTGGAATACTCACCCTTATTTGGTAACCTCGAAGACGCTCTGCCGCCATAGTCCTAAAAACAAGTTGAGCTGGAAGTTCCCACACAATAACAGTTTTATCGAGAGAACCTGAAATAAACGACAAGGAATTTTGTGAACTATTTCTGTCATGCATTGATTGATAATTCATTGTCAATTATTAATATTGTATTGAAAGCTCATCTTGTAAAGCAAGATGTTTTGAATATTAATTATAATTGTGTCCTCTATGCGTGTGACACGTCTTCGTTGTTAGTAGTTTAAAACACAGTAGAGATTTAACTGATTGAACCAAAGTTTACATTATCACAAATACGTATTGGAAATATTAATTAACTGTAGTCGTCCTCTTAACCGAAAATAGTCACTTCTGAGGAAGCTCTTTCGCCCCTCTACCTGAAGAATTCTTCAGCGCAAAAAAAGTGTGAACAGTTTAAAAGACGAAAAACGGTGTTTCGTCCAACTCTTGCTTGTATATTTATTTTCAACTGTTGCCAGTCACAAGGTATTGAACCAAACTCAAAGGAATATTACTGAATATTGTAAACATGTTGATCAACATGTAAGAGGATATTATTAGATTTATTTTATCTATAAGATTGTCAAATTAACGTGTACTGTGGAATTATGTAATAAATAAATATGTGAAAAGATACGAGAAGTTTCTAAAGCAGTTTCTTTTTGTTTATTTGTTTTTAGTCGCAACTAGAAATAGGTTTTGTGACAAAAGTAACGGTCCACAGAAACTATTTCTAGTTTAAGCCTTACAAAATTTCCCTTTTTTGTTATTTACATAATTATGTACAGCATCACTTAATTCCACAGTACACGTTAATTTGACAATCTTATACATAAAATAAATTTAGTAATATCCACGTACATGTTAATCAACATGTTTACAACATTCAGTAATATTCCATTTGAGTGTAGTTCAATACCTTATAACTAGGAACAGTTGAAGATAAATATCCAAATACGTTACAAAATCTTTTTTCCTCCTTTTAACCTTTTACATCTTATTTACATTGTCAAATTATATTAATAAAATCACGTTTTACATAATAAATCGTTGTTGCTCTGTAGGAGCCTCCACGAAGAGGGCGAAAAGTGCTTTCACAGGAGTGACATGATTTCTGTTAAGAATAAAACTACGATTAATATCTGAGGTACGTATTTTTTTATACGTGTGTTCACCGTGCGTTAGTCTCTTTTTTTATAATATTAGTATGTCGAAACAACAAACAAACAAATAAAGGGGGCCAGAAAGAGAGAATTTTTTTCAATGTCACTAAGCAAAGAATGTATGCAACAATGATTCAGTGTCTAATCTGACTTCGTCTTCAGTAAAAAGTAACTGATTAAGACAAATGTTCTTAGAGACAGGGCTGATTTAAAAATTAATAAAACTATAAAAAAAAGTCGAATCAGAGATATTGCGGAAACAGAAGAAGTTTGACAATATAAACATATTACACTGCAAATTTTAAGTACATGTATTTTAAAAAGAACTATGATAGGTAATTAACGAGTAACAATTATAACTGGGAAAACTTTTCTTATTTTGTTAGGTTTCATTCTAAAAGGATACGAAACAGAAGAATTCTTAAAGATTTTGTTAAAATCAATATTAATTTTCCGAGGTGAACTCTATACAAGTATGAAAAAACTAAGCCAGCACGACAGGGACACACATCCAAAAGATCTCACTTCTGGAATAAATTATATAAATTACAAAGGTTTCATTCACTTTTCGAAGTTTTGCTATGATGTAAACTCAAGTACGATTAATTTAATTCGACATATATACAACAAATAAACCGTAAATTTAAGAGTTTCAAGTTTCTTGTTTAATAAGGTTGCACACTTACAAAAAAGGAGCAGACACAAAGTGCTATGAATGCCATTTTATCTGATTACGGAATGACGCAATTTGAAATCTCAGGATGTTGGAAGTCCAGAATTGCGGAATAGAAATTCCGGAACCCTGAGAGTTCTGAATTCCGGATCTGACTTTGAATACTCAAATATGCCCAGTTTACTTTCTTCAAACCAACACCATACTTCTATAAGATTGAAGGTGTACAACATGCCAATTAATTTTGTGATAAGAGTGACATTATCTTGTATAAGAAATCGCTTTTATCAATTCGTTCGACAGAACAAAGGAAACGTTTCTTCAGATAAATCTCTCCGAGGGAGTATTTTTAAATCTTGAGGGAAAGGGTGGCAGAAATTTTATCGACATTATTTAAAGTAGCCTGAGCCTGAGTTGCCTAAAAGTCAAAAATTCAAAATTCACGTAGATAAAGTAGTTTTGAAGAATTTTTGTGATTGTATATTTCTTATTCTCTGAAGGCGGGGGAGGGAAGGTGTATTTCCTCCCCGATCACTCCGCTGAAAAAATACTGTTTATCTTATTTATCTGGAAGAAAAATCTCCAAATTTTATATCCTACCAGCTATTTGGTGAAACACTAACACGGAACTTTATTCCCCATTACGAAACAGACAGCCAACCTCGGTCGCTGAGTGATACAGGGCACTGGGTCGCAGTTCAAGAGGTTGCGGATTCGAATCCCGCCTGAGGCACGGATGTTTGTGGATTCTAATTCATTGCATTCATATAATCGTGACAGGCCGAAGTCCAGAGTTACTAAAATTGTCCGTATAATATAAAGTTTATACTTAATCACTCTTTCGGCTCGAAAATAACTAACTACGTATTAACCACAGAAAATTCTATCGTATTTCCCAGGTATCCTAGTACCACTAACTGAAGTAGATATTTGAGTGGACACGTAAGTTTTCTATTTACGATCAGAAGAAAATATATTACTGAACTCTTAATAATAAATTATTAAACAGAGGGCTGACTAGAATTAATGCGCTTGTTCCTTTACTCTCTGACAGTAGATTTAATAATTAAATATTTGTTTACTAATGGAAAGGGTTAATTTTTATTTTTACACATACCTGTAGCTATTAGTGAGGAATCTGCAGAAAAGGCACAAGTTGTAACAAAGCTATCATGGTTTTCCAAAACAAATACACATTCTCCTGAATACTGAAAATAAGGAGAAACAACTTTAAGAATATATTTATTTGGAGCCTACTGGACAAAATATTTTACTTGACTGACTTATTTAAATTTACTACACGATTTATTTTTAAATTTAAGAATTTCAATTTTTATGGTTCTAGTTTCGAAAGTCCTATTCTACATTTTATTTTTATGTTTATCATCCAGAATTTTTTCCAGGAAACTAAAAATAATAATTAGCCCGAAATATTACTATAGCCCTTCTTAAATTTATAAATCTAAATATTACGCATTTTATTTTGTTTCACATTACTTGTCTTTATCAGCTGAGTAAACAGAAATTAAAAAGATCATGATATTTGTTGTTACTTGGTTTATCTTTAAAAAAAATATAAATATATATATAACCCTGCATTAAACAGTACTGATTATTATTTTTTGATAAATACTAATTCCTTTCTCCCAAAAGAAATAACGTCAAGGAAATAGTATTGACAGCTGCTGCTGATATAATCAATGTTATATTTATCTAACATTTCCATCAGGTACCTTAGTTCTCACTCACAAAAGTGAGCACAGAAATGACATTAGCCTCGCAGCCTTGTTCTTATCCCCATCCTGGTTTATTCTTAATGGCAGCACATTATTCTCACACCTGTTTTTAAACATGTCTGATTAACCCGAGTTATGTCGTATAGCTCAACTTTGGGAACTCTACAAACCCAAGTTAATTCGTCTGTTCTCAAAATTTCCTGTCTTTTTGTGCATAAAACTACATTCTCAAGCAGTTTCCCTGCATATATTTGTTATACATGTTGTTTGATTGTTGACGCACTGTAAACGGCACAGATTGTATGTAATAATGTGGGAGAAGGAACTCTGTGACAGTAATACGGAGTCGTAATTATTTTTTGTCTTATAGGCTCTTTTGTACACCTGAAATTGTTTCAGAGTTAAGCCAAGTAATAATTATATTGGTATTTGGATCACTATTACTATTTATTATTAGATAAAAGTGACATTTCCTTCGTCAACCCAACAATGACACGTTATAAACAATGAACTCTGTTGCAGTAATACGAAGTTAACTTTTTTGTCGTTATAGTTACTTTTGTACGGATATAACAGTTTGCGATTTAACTCGGGTTAATAATTATACGGGTTTATGGGCCACTATTACTATCTTATTATTAAGATAATAGATAAACGTGACATGTATTTTGTTTACCCATCAACTATATGTTATAAACGAGAAACAAAAAATGTGTAATGCAAGCCGTTAATATTTACTTCCTTTAATTTTCCTTTCGTCTGAGAATGTGAACGCTTCGAATCGCGAAATGTATTACAATAATAAGTGTACTAGTAAACAGCTGCATACTAACAAGTAAGAAAATATAGTACACTGAATTAGCAAAACTCATGAGATAGGACCTAATATCTGGTCTGGCCCCCTCTGGCGGAGCGCAGCGATACGGCGTGGAAGTGAACCTGCAAATCCCTGGTACACTTCCGGAGGAAGCTGACACCACACAGTCTGCAGAGCGGAAATCAATGGTAGCCTGTTCGTGGGTGGAGGATCCAGTGCACGGAGCCCGAGTTCAACGGCATCCCCGATATGCTCAATGGGATTCATATCAGGACTCCGAGGTGGCTAGCTCAGTCGTTGGACCTTCCCTGCATGCTCTTCGAACCATTCTCGGACGACACTGGAGCGGTGTGGCGGCGCATTGTCATCTTGAAAGACTGCAAGATGGTTAGGGTGTTGAAAGGCCAAAATCGGATATAAGGATCTTTGAGCAGCTGACGATACCGTGAACCATTCAACGTGTCTTCCAGAACAACCAGAGGGTACATTCCATACCAGGAAAACGTGCCCCAGACCATGACTGATACTCCACCACCATCCACCACATCCTCTTGGCATGCGGGATTCATCCCTTCATGAGGTCTGCGCCACACACGGTGCCTCCCATCGGCATGATACAGTTGATACCGTGACTCGTCGGACCAGCTGACGTTACGCGACTGTTGCAGTGTCCATCCGAGGTGGTTGTTAGAAAATGCAAGCCGGAGTGTCCGATGACGCGGGGTTAGCTGTGTCACCCGTGTAGGGCGACTGCTCCCATACTCGAGGGAACGCATGTTCCGACTGATTGTCCACTGGGAAACGTTTCTAGCGCGGCGGGCCGTGAATTCTCGCACTGACTGTCGTCCTCCTGTCTCTGTTGAACATTCGTTCCAAGTGTCGCCGGTCTCGGTCATTGAGGACGGCTGGACGCCCGGTATAGTGACTGTTGTGGACTGTGACGCCTTCATCCAACCACTCTCGGTACACCCTGGACACAGTTGAACGTGTGAAGCCGAATTACTGCACCACCGCTGAAATCGAACTTCCCATGCGTCGGGCACACACCACAACGCCCCGTTCGAATGGCGACAACTAAAGATGACGTTGTATTTCACATGAATCTCTCACACAACTGCAGCCGTCGCGGAGACCTGAAGGGCCTGGAACACACGTGGTGTCCGCCCGCAAATCAGTGACCTGCTATTCCACGAGTTTTGCTAATTCAGTGTTGTATCCAAGAACATGCATATGTTCTATTTAAATTTGTTACCATATACCAACTTGCATTAAGGAAGTAAGTTTTACAAGTTCTTTGGTATCTTCTTGTGCTGATAACATTGCACTTCTGCCATAAAAACTTCAGTTCTTATCATCTTGGATGTTCAACGCGGTAACTACAAACGATTCGTTCTCTTAACGGATTTAAAGTGTGTTTTAGAATAATAAATAAAGAGATAATGGTCCTCCCAGAGGACAAAGGGTCCACCACAGCAGTCTTGGACAAAGCTGACAACCACCGTAAAGCTTACCGGCACCTAACTATCTCACTCCAGCATCTACAAACCCACCCTACACCCATCAAAAGAATATATGAGTCTTCCATTTCCAAAATGTCCCTTGTCCACTTTCCATTACGGACCATTTGCGCATGCTTACGCATGAGAAAATGACCCATAATGGAAAGTGGACAAGGACCCGTTTGGAAATGGACACCTCATATGCGAATTTATCGCTGCTAACGGTTCTCGTGAGAGTATATCTGAAATGTCCATAAAATACCATACTCCGGACAGTCCACGTAATCCAACTACGTGATAACACTTATTGTACACAAAAACAATTAGTAGGTAAGTATGAAGCAAAACTGACTCATTCCTTTACCGTCTGTTGGCTTTGTTAGAAAATTCAGGACTCAGTCAGAGACGGTAAGTAATAAGGATCTCATGTAGTGAGGACTACATCATGATGTTACCAGGAAACTGACATACATCCTCATGAAATAGCACAAAATTATATTAAACATCACAAATATTTTCACGGAAACATATGCCCGCTTCCTCAGATGAACAATAAGAGGACATTGTTGGCTAAGACGAGTTAATCAAATTATTATTGTCAGACTACATACAGATCCATGTAGCAACTCCGGTAAGAACGTTATCAGTCAGGCTGCTGTCGGTAGAATGTACTCGTATAGCTTGTTACCATGTAAACCATACCATTAAACAAATCAACAGAATAGTAATTGAGTTTTGGTCACGCTTTTCGACATGTCACATTTCCGGCTCATCTTAGTATCCCCTTATTAACTTCTGTTGGTAAAACAAGGAACTTGATTAACATAGTTACAGCTAGACGAGTGCCGACTGCCGACCTGGGCCATAAATAAATTCAAATTCAAAACCACACGAGTCCATTCTACCGTAGATTCAATGACGCTCTTTCGTCCCGTGTTTTAATAGTTGCTACAAGGTTTTAACATAATCATTTGATTAACTCGCCTTAACCAACCTTTTTCACCTATTGCTCACCCGAAGATGCGTACACATCGTCTTCTGAAAATTTTTGTGGCAGTAAGTATAATTCTGTGCTGCTTTGTGAGGACAAGACCATGACAATAAGTCGCTAAATGCTATTGTATTATTTAGCTGAATCTGCATAGGTTGTTACTTTTACTAGACTTTCACTTTTCTCGCTGAAATGCTTCAAATTGCAATCTAATACCTCATGACTACTTACATACCACAGAACCAATGCAATAGAACAAAAATTACAACTTACAACATTCCACAATCTGGCTGTTTTGTCGGTTGCTGTAGATGCAACAATTTCTCCACTTGGAGCAAATCTGACACACATCACATTTCCACCATGGCCTTCCAACTGTCTTACCAACATACACTCTCTTTCCGGTTGTGTTATCAAATGCCATAGTTTCACAAGCGAATCATTTCCACACGTAGCAAGCAAATATCGATATTTAAGACCACGAGCTGAAACTGCAAGAAGAAAAATACTTTAATAACAAACCCACAATAAAACATGTGCTGCCAAATTAACTTGTCATTTAGTGTACAATTGGTAAAATTTGGGTACTACTTTTAGATAATGTACGATATCCATCCTCGTATGCTATCCGGTTCGTGATTCGTCCGATCGCTTGTTTCATTGATAAATAACATTGGTATTTCATCAATTGTACTAGTTATTAAACTTCATTTTCCAATTGTGAACACCAGCTACAGATATGAGACTTGTACTATTGGAAAGAGGAGAAAATTTCCTATAGAATGATGTAATAAAAACAGTGGGTTCTCGGTGGGAACTTTATCTCCAAAGCACTTTTCTGTTTTTACCTCCAATTTTAAGAAATAAAGTTTAGGCATAAATAAAAGGATAAACAGACGGATGGAAATGGTTAAAACTTAATAATAATGAGCTTCCATTCTAGGTCTAGCATCGTCAGCTTTCAATCATCACCGTACGAGGCGATATGTCAAGTGATGTGAATTCAGTCTTACCAGTTTGTGAAGGAGGAAAATAAACGCGGTTTTGGTTATTTTCTGTACTTCTCGGAATAAAATCTTTCAAAAAAGTAATCCAATCTTTATTAAGTGTGTCAAAATGTAATTTTGGTTGCTTTTTAAGAATAAAGAATAAACTAGAAAGGACAATATTTGAAGGCTGTCAGTGAGTACTGAGTTAGTGAGCAGCGCCTTCGATCGTTCAGAACGTGTTAGTACAGCGTGAAAATGGCAACCGTACTGGAGGAAGGCACGTTACAGCAGCAGCGCGCGGTAGTGCCTTTTTCTGTGGGCGAAATGTCTTCCTGTCCAGTACATTCATAAAGGAATGTGTCCAGTGTATGGGGAGAAGTGTTTGTCACGTCAAGCGTTGCACAACTGCTGTTTGCGGATAATACAGACGTTGAACGAGAGGCCCGTACGTGGTTGCGGCAGCAATCCAAAGAATTTTATGCAGCAGGTATTTGGGCGATCGTACATCGTTGAGATAAATGTCTCAGTGTAGGTGGTGGTTATCTGGAAAAATAAAACGGGTTGCCATGTAACTATTTCATTTTATTTCTGTAGTCATTTGTGACCTATTTACTGACTTTTCTTCGTACTATAAACTGTAAACTCGAAACTACGGTAATAATTGACTGTAGCAAATGTTATGAATGCCCTCTACCATCAACGGAAGCATCACTATCTCCCATAGAAAATTCGGATCGGTGAGAGTTTATTTCAGTGTATGTGTTGAGATGAATGAGCGTGTGTACTGCCTTTTCAATGTTTGGAAGTTCAATAGTGTAAATACCAGGTTGTTCGGAAATAAATGTTCGAAATGCACGATGACCATATTCAACCTCTCCTATCTCCTATTGTATGGGACCGATAGATCGTTGAAGCTCACAGCAACAAGTACATTTCAAGTCATATGAAATGCAACTGCAGGTGTCATATGACGTGTTACATGCTACATCATTGTGTTTTACGGGTAATGTTACTGTATGAATTCAAACTGGGACATATGGCGGCAAAAACTTATCGTAACGAGGTAAGGGCATGAGGTATAGACTGAACTTCAGAACGGACAACGCGTCACTGGTTTGCAAAATTTCTTGTCGGAGACCGCTCCCCCCATGGAACAACAGCGGAACACTTGGACACCCCCATATCTCGGGACCCACTACACCGATCAAGCCAGTTCCGGAGGTTCTGAGCTAGTCAAGCCAAGACTTTTTTAACAACACCTCAATTGTGTCTCAACACCCTGTGGTTCATGAGATATACTTTTTTGACACGGACAGAAGGACGAAGTGGAAATATAATCCCCCATTGTTAGTAACAGCTATACTACCAAGAGACCAAAAACTACACAATTTTGTATTTATTCTGTACTTGTACCATATCCACAATTTAATCAATTCAATAATAAAGTGTACATACTTGGCTGTAACGTTTTGAAGGGTTGGATCACAAAATTACTTATTTCCAATCTTGTGACTCAGCCCTGGAGAGCGTTACAGCCAAGTCAGTACATTTTATCATTGAAGTACGTCTCTTATGCGCTAAAATGAAATTACTGAAATTGGTTAATCAATTCAGTTTTATCTCATTACCAATACTAATTACAATGTTTTTATATTCATAAAACGTCAAATCTCTACATATTATTTTCATTATGAAAAGAAAAGACGAGTCAAATGTTTTGCAAAATTTCCCTATTGTGCATCATCTGCCTCGCAGCGCGTAAGTCACGTGATCGAAGCAGTACAAGGTGTTCAAATTTCCTGTTCGGGTCGCTTTCGTAGTAGTTGGTGCTGTGAAAGGTTATGCAGTGCTTCGTTCTCTGTATGAAGTCATACGAAAAAATGAACATGTAGTACACAGTCTTCGGGAACTCTCGCTCGCTGTAGGAGTTCAAGCTGGGTCATAACGCCGCCGGAAAAAATCGAAACATTTGCAGTACGAAAACTGGAAGTGCAGTTGACCACAGCACAGCACCCAGATGGTTTACGAAATTTCGCTCTGGTTGCAAGAACCTCGAGGATTAGCCAAGATCGGGCAAGCTGAAAACCTTGGATTCTCAGGCCGTGCGTCAAATCATAGAAGCAAATCCAACCACCAGCACTCAGAGGGTAGCAGGCGAGCTCAGTACCTTCATGACCTCGGCAAAACATCCGGAGTTGTCGCACTATGCCTCACGAATTTACCCCAGCCCAAGCACAACGGTGAGTGGATGTTTGCAAGGAACTCTTGGAAAAACTACGCGATCTGCGCTTCAAGAGAATAATTACCATGTGATGAAAAGTGGATAGTTTTCCGTGATTCTAACGCGTATAAGCAGAGGTTAAACAAGCATCAGCTTCCGGAACTTGTTACCAAACAAAAGCGTTTCGAACACAAGGTACTTCTCTCCGTTTGGTGGAATTATGAGGGTATAATTCAATAAAAGTTCGTTTCGGACGGTCGAATCATCAATGCCAACTTATACCTGGCACTGGGCAACAGAAAGCGAAGCGAGTGCTTCTGCAGCAAAACAACGGAAAACTTCATTCCACACGAACGACCCAGAATAAGCTTCAGGAAATTGACGGAATCAAACTTCAGCCACACCCAACACATAGCCCGAACCTCGCCCCCATCTGATTATTACTTGTTTCAATCGATGGCTCACTTCCTGCAATCAGGACATTTCAACAAGCAAAAGGAAGTGGAAGCTGACATACAGGGCCGTCTATTTTCTTATCTGCTAAAGATTGACCCCTTTTCCTGCTCAGCATTATCATTCAACCCTGTAAAATTAAAAACCTGGCATCTATACAGCGATATTCTTACAATATCTTCCTCTTGCTATTTCCTTGCTTCTGTATTTGATTTGCCACTCATTTATGACGTAAAGTGCGCTCAAACTCAAGATTATGCAATATTACAAAACGTCCAGTTATTATTTTTTAAATTATCATTGGGAACTGCTACAATCAAGCATGTAAGTAATATATATTTAAATTTATCTTGTTTAAATTATTCAATATTCAAACTTGTCTCATTTGCTCGTAGATATTGAGAACTTGACATTCTCGAATATTAATAACCCTTATCTAGCTTCACGCTTAGCAACCTTCAGATCTTTAAGCGTATCTGTCATACACTTATTATTATTATTATTACCAAAAATAACTTTAAGAATAGAATATCATCGAAATTCAAAAATTCCCTATAAACCTACCTTTCGCTCGATTCTGACCTACAATCTTTTTCTTCGAACTCACACCCAAAGAGCCACTACTCAAAAAACGTTCCACTACATAAAACAAAAATAAAAGATAAAATAAAAAGCAAAAATAAGAAAGAAAATATAAACTGAATAATAATAATAAAAGTTAAATAAAAATACACAAAAATAGAGAAACATGTTTGCAATGTATCCACCACTAACTACCAAGTTTTGAATTTTCGTGAACAACGTTTTCACAGAATGAATTAAATGCCTCTGGTTAATGAATGCATTCAAGAAATAACATTTTTGTGACACATACATAAAAGAAACATTTCATTATTGATTTGATGATAACAATTACATTTTTTTTAGAAATAGTTATATTGTGTTTAATATTTTTTTATTTTTTGAGATTCAAAATATATTATAATAAAATAACAATTGTATTGAAACAAAATCTAAAAAAAAAACATCTTTAAAGCAGGAAAATCTCGTCTAATGCCTTCCCAGGAGGCAACGTACCAAGAATAGAAGATACATTCCCTCGCTGAATTGCGATACTGAGGCGCTGGATTAGGAAGGTGGTCGAGCGAGCATCGCCTGAAACGATCTGTAGTCGCCGACCAAAACTTCTTTAATAAAATTAAGGCCTGCCGTGCCCCAAGTACCACTTGACTCAATTGCGATTGCAACAAAAATTTACTGTGCAAGTAGATTGGAATATTTTCGATTTTTATCGGCCTCTCTACGAATAGCAGCACCACCCGCTTTCAAGGAAGAATAAGTAACATTTGAAATGGCGAATGTATCAGCGCAGGTGAAATCCCATAATAGAGGTCTTCCTCTTTTCCATGGAACTAGTGTCATTCCATCAGGTCTCTTACCGTCGGAGCGGCTACAGCCAGATGGTTCTCGTACCGATGGTACATTAGCAGAAACTAGAGCTCTGAGGATGACATCATTGACACTAGAATGACGCATGTGTCTACCAGCACTCCTGATACAGGAGAGACCATGAAGGCCCCGTTGATCCACGAATGCTCCACAGGCTGGACAACGATGAGGTACACAGACGTCTGCTCCTAAACGTAAGGCAACAGCAACCCGGAAGCTTTCATTCGAAAGATGTAGGCCAAGAGGAGGAGAAGGCAAAGCTTGGAGCCAAGCACCGGGCTCAGGTGAATACGCTGCTAGTAGCCTGGCTTTATCTTCAAGACAAGTAGCGGATTGTAGTAACTGTGATTGTGTACGTTTGATGATAGGATCGTCCCAAGAAGACTGAGAGCTATTGACATCCAAAAGAGGAGAACTTGATCCACTTAACGTAGACCATTTTGCTGAACAATCTTGAATAGAGGCGTCCGGGTCGAGGCAAAGGCCCAGAGGAAGGATAGACTCAATGAGACGACGAGAGCCATGGAAAGACGCTAAAAAGGACGGAATTGCCAAATCCATGGCCCGACGAATGCCAAGTCCACCTGACCGAACGGGCAGGGTAGCCTGTAACCAAGCCTTGCCACTCAAAGAACAATTAAGGATCGATTCGAGGCCTGCCTGTAAAACACAGTCGTAACTCTGAAACAAGGACTCTTCACGCCAAGAAGAACAACGTAAAAAGTACATTAATCGGGGGATGGAAAAGGAAGCACGAAGTAGATAGAATGCTGAATGTGCGGAAATCGAAGATAAGCGGGAAAAGAAAAATTCAAGCTTAGAAATCTTCTCAATCAGTAGGTTGCGTAGGGCCTCGGTAGAGATGGCGGAGCCAAGTAGATATGCTGAATCAGAAGTCATAAATCGTATTCCAGGAGCCAAGTCCATGAATCTCGAATAAAGAGCATCGTTCTGGTCTTGCGGAACATTTAGAAAACTAACTTCACACTTCGAAAAATTCAGATGTAAGCCAATTTCTGAAGATGCATCCCGAATGTTAAGTAAGGTAGAAAGAACTAGGTCTGGATCGTCCGCGATAGTGCCATCATCTAAATACCATAAGTTTAATTCGGTTGTTATAGAATTAACAATAGATTGTAGTGTAATTGCAAAAAGAGCAGGACCGAGGGGATCACCCTGTTGGACTCCACGTTGAGATAAAATGATGTCATCACCCAGAAAGAGATCACTAGGTTGAGAATAACACTGAAAAACATAATGATAAATCAACGGGAAATCTTTTTGAATCACCTTTAACATGGCATCGCGATTTAATTCGTTGAAGGCATTGCGAAAATCAAGCTTTACAACGGCTTTTGGACGAGGATGATGAGATGAAAAGTAAATATGAGCGGCATGGACAGCAGCCTCGGCACCGTAAGGAACACATACTCCTAATTGGTGAGGGGATAGAAAAGTATTAACGGAATCACGAATTCGAAAACATATAATTTTTGCTGTCAAACGACGCCACACATTACGGATCGCAATGGGACGAATTCCTCCACACTTCTTTCTTAAGGCGATCAAGGTGGAGCCAAAGAAAATTGGACGAACATCCATAGGTACTTCCCCAGAAGAGATAATAGAAATAAAATCGCATAAAGAAGTAATGAGTTGATCTTTTAAGCCAACATCATTACACATCAAAAGATCTTTAACAATCGAAGGACGAAGACCATCCAATCCACCTGCGGATCCAGAAGGGAAAGAGTTTATAGCTTTTAAGAGTTCGGAGGCAGACACTCGAGACATTATGGAAGCAGAAGGAGGAGGATCCGGCAAAATGAAAGAATTAGATGGAGGTGGATGTTTTTTCCTTAAATCTTTCAAGATATTGGCGTCTGGTGTAACTACTATGTCGTCGGAGGTAAGTAAGCGAACCGCACCACGAATATCTCCATCAACAATCTTGTTTTCAACCATCTTGATGTTGAAGGAATCAGTAGTTGAGCTCGTTTTCCGTCGTTTCGTTGAAGGGCAAGGAATTGCATCACGATGATTGTCGAGCCAACAACGAACTCCTTGCTTAACCCAAGTAGTGAGATTAGTCACATGATCAGACTGTTGACTGTTGCGGTACGCGCAGAACAGCATAAGGAAAGAAGAAAATGTCCATCCAGGTATTTACATCGTTTGTTCTGATCGCTTGACTAATCACTGCATGGAGAGCTTCCGCCACTGCAGAACGTGCACCTCTGGGGACTCGACGAAGAAGAGGAATAGAAGACTTTAATCTACTAAGCAACTTCTTAGTTTCAGATAGCGAGGACTTGAGGGCATTGGAATTGCTGTGGACGAGACTGGAAGACGATGCCGGAAGGAGAACAGGAGCAGTAGAGAATGAGACACTCGTTCTACTAGAATCCTGATGAGTTTTGCCGACATGAATAGAGTCTCCTCTTGAACTTGCAAAACATTTGCCGCAATGAGGGCAAGAAGCATCATTTGAACTCCTCGGCAACAAGGCATAAACACTAGAGGAGAATACATTATCCGATGAAGTCAACGTTGTGGTTCCCGAAAATGCTGCAGAATCAACACTCGTGCCCTCATTGTCATCAGAGATCAAGGATGAATCATGTGGGAGAATATTAAGAAAGTTCGATGAAGCAGCAGACATCGTTCAAGGAGACAATATCATTTAAGCGAAGTAAAACCCATTACACACTCAAATATTTGAAATGTAATTGTTGTAATAACGGCAGCAAAACATCACACTTAAACACAAAAGCAACAGCTGCTCCAACAAAACATAACAAAATGATAATCAAATCACATCACTAAAGTCAAAACACTTCGGATAACGATTAACAAATCAAATCAATGGATTCATCACCATAATATACATTACGATTGTATTACTCAAAACTGATTAAATCCCGGAGCGGATCTAAAGCACGTCCATACATTGCAACAATCAACAATTACATTTGTATTTTTCATTTGTAAATTTATTTGTTTATAACGCAACAGCAATTTGAATATTTGGACGGCTTTATTGTGATTAGTCTTTTATACAGATGAAATCTCTTAACCTAGCCCCCGTAGACTAATGGTTACTGTTGCTGAACTGTAGAGCGGACTGATATTGTAAAGGTTTGAGTCCTGCTGCCGTACATCCTTATTCACATTTTAAAGGTTTCTTCTTAGTTTCATTAGCCAAATCTTGGAATAGTACCTAATAAGACCCTTGTCGCTCCCCGAAAGAGTGCTCGCTGAAGGACGTTATCCACTAGACATGTGATGGGTTTATGCCACAGCTATTCGTTACCCCAATAGAAAATAAATAAAATATAAATAAAGATAAGCCACTCAGAATAAAAAGGATATTTAGATTGTGATTTTATCGAACGATACACTCTTTCAGTACATAGATGCACTTGTTCATTCGTAATTTCTACATGTATGGCCCATTTCAACGAGTTCACGGCACTAACCTAAATTACCAGGAACAAATAAAGAGCTTTACTGTTTCCTTTGGTACTCTAAGCTAACCGTCTAAACACTGCTTGGATAGTACATAAGAACACTACAGTGCAAGACAGTACACAATAAATAAATAAATAATAATAATAAGCATACAAACACTGACTTTCAGTTCATGTGTGGTGTAGCAATTATACTAAGTTGCGAAATTACTCTTAGTGGGGAGGGAATACGTTCCTTTTTATATCTTTATTGCACACAACACCAGTTAGTGCTTCATACCAAATACAAGAGATAACGGACAATGTGGCATTAAGATGAAAAAGTTCTCTTTTGTGTTCTGTAATTATGGTTTCTTGCACGATTCTTTGTCCGTTTTAGTTTCCTTCTTTGGCAATTCTGATGTCAAGATAAGAAAGAGAATTACTAACAAAAGACCGACCACTCAACTTCTCTTCTTGTAAGAAGCATTCTCTAGGCATGAACTAACAAAGTGCTGTTAATAGCACATGCAAAGTACCAATAAAACATAATGTCTATTGCTGACTGATAGAATTGTTACTAACGTCCAAACCGAACTGGTGAGCTTCTAAGCACGGGACCTACACTTATGCTTAAGTGGGCACCGAACCACTAATTTCAATGAACTCAGACAGGAATTGAACCTGTGAGCATGCGCACAGAAAACGAGTGCGCTACCCTCTTGGCTACCTCTAGGTCAAAATGTTTATTGTGTTGTTTGATGTAGTCAGTTTATGTGCTGCTCGTCATACTATCAGTCTTTCAGATTACGAGTATAACTGAACAAACTATGACGAAACACCAGAAAGAACTAGCTGAACTAATTTTTGGTAGCTGGCATATAGTAGCTGGAAGTAGGTGGAGTATAGGTTATCAGTTTCTAAGAGACAGTAATTTAGTACATTAGTCGTTTAATCGCATTTAGCGAAGCAACTTTTACGATAAAGAAAATCTAGCCTAATTCTTAGTAGGAATTAAAACAAATATTCACCGTAAATTGTATCGCTTCTCTTGCTTCCTAACACTGTTACCTGTTAACAGCCTACCTGCCCATAGGACGGACAAGAGCGAGAATTGGTACGGTAATTTTGGGGGCAAAAAATCAACGACCTATGTCGATAATTCTTACATTATGATATAAACTATTTAAGATTTCTTTCTAAAAGGGAAAACCAAAATCCTGCACACTACCTGCTGTGCCTTCGGCAGGAGAGAAATCACAACTTTGAACTCCAAGGTCGTGCGCTTCCTCTTGCGTTAGTAGGCAATGTTCTGAACAAGGCGCCACACTCCACATTTTAAAAAGACCCTGGCAAGAAGCAGTCACGAGGTACTGACTATCAGGTGAAAATGCTGCTGCAGCAACAGCATCTTTGTGGTCGTCCACACACCTAAAAATAGGAATACATAAATACTATCACTACTGTAAAATTGAAAATTAACAGACTTAAAAAAATAAAAGTTCTTAAAAACAAATTATTTCTACTAAAACATTACAAAAACTTGCGATATTTTTTCCTCGTTACTTCGAAACAGTTCTTATTTTTACAAGTCACAAAGAAAAAACCTGTGTTCAATGCTTGTTTTAAGTTCAGTTAACGCCTATTTTGTACATTTAAAAAAGGAAGAAAAAAAAAGTTTCTTTGAAGAAATTACGAAATATGCTTAGTTTCGGAGCTACAGTCACTTACAGTTAAGGTGACTCGAAGTTCCACACTTTACACACAAACAATGAATACAAGGTTATTACTCTGTTTACCTATGATCTACTGGCTTACGGGACACTTATAATATAAAGCTAAGGAGATACTTACAATTATCAGACACGCACCGTTGTACAGGGTAGGGCATAATTATCTAATCATTTTTATACATCTATCCTGGAAAAACTAAGCAACGGAGGAAAATGGAAAACATATAATAAAGAAAAGAATGCCATTTACTGACAAGCAATCAGAGTTTAAGTACACCATCATTTTCACTACAATTTCCAGTGACCAAATCCCTAAATATAAAACTTTTTGGCCATTTTTCGACAGCATTTACAAATGTTCAACATCAATCATGAACACCACAGGCCGGTCTTGAAGAGAACATCTTTAAGATGGCAGCCACCATTTCTTGAACTCTCTCGCAGTCTTTGAGTAAAGTTGTGACATGCCTTGCGTATCACTCCTTGGGGAATACCAGCAATCTCTTAGGTGATAACCTGCTTCAACTCCGGTAGTGTTCGAGGTTTGCGGCGGAAGACTTTTTTCCTTTAAGTAACCCCACAAGAAACAGACACACACTGACAGATCTGGGGAAGTATGGTATGTTTTATGATCATCGATATTGCGATCTTTGTAATTTTCCAACACTTGTAAGTAACGTTGGAAAACGACCAAGAAGTGTTATATTCAGTGATTTGGAAACTGAAAATTGCAGTGAAAATGATGGTATACTGAAAACTTGATTGTTTGCCAGTAAATGGCATTTAATAAGATAAAGATAAAATGAATTTTATGGGCGGTAACAGTACTATGACTTACGCCCGTCCAGATTCTCTCCTTAAGTAGGTATGAGTTAGATTTTCCTCTGCTGCTGATTTTTCAGGACAGATGTTTAAAAAGGATGAGACATTTATGCCACACCCTGTATAACAAATATTGTTACATAACGTTTATTATTTGGTGTCAGTGGTTAGTGTTTGTATGTCTTCTGTGCTTCAGAAGTATTGCTTTATAGCTACACGTCCCTCTTACCTTTCTGATTAAATAAGTATCCTTACCTTGTAATTTCATTTTTCTTACAAAAGCAAATCAGTCCTCACATGTCGAGGTGAAACAAAAAATGTACGATAATAATTAACCTCACACGCATGATACATGAGGAAACAAGCAATTAACGATGTTAATAAATCGACCAGGCATGACAATAGATCATGCAAATAATTTCAAAATCTTACATAAGCAGTTCCATATTCTTCGTGTTCCAAATGCAAGCTTTCTCATCATCACCACCAGTAACTAGCAGATGTCCATCTGGAGAAAATCGACAAACACGCAGACCTCCACCACTGCATTGGAAAGAAGGACGACTGCGTTTACCAGTCTGCGAAAGCCCATAAGACTATATGAAAATTGTATATTAGCATCATGCTTGTTAAATATAAATAAAAAAAGTAAATACTTAAGATTTCACAACTAGAATACTAGGACAGAATAGTGCAAATTAAATAGGAACCTGAAAATAGAGTTCTATCCTTTCAAAATAATAATAATAATAATAATAATATATGTCTGGTTATTTTTATTTCTGAACATTTTTTTTTTAATCTGAACTACATTTGACAGGAAGATGCACAGGGAAAATGATAGCTGGACTGGCCCGTATCCCGCTTGCCAGATGAGTACCCTATTATTATTATTCTTTGATAGACACGATGGAAGCCTATTAAACAAAGAGTAACTATTCAACGGAAATTGTTTTCAGATAAGAAATATGATAAAAAAACGCCTGAGTTACGAAAATATCAAATTTATCTTCTAAAAGCAGTAGCTCTGAAATAATTTTCACTGTATTTCACAGCTTTTCGAAATCCTAGACCACCATTGAAACATTTTGCTTTATTTCAGCATTAATTTTGCCCATCTGACTACGAATTGGGCGACCCGGGTTCAAATCCCGTTCAGGACGCTGAAGACTTTTATCGCAGTGTTCCCATGCCTGGCGCTCTGAGGTGAACTTAGCCTCCTATCAAACTGAGTACCAGTGTCCTTGGTACTCCTGGGCACCTTAGAAAGGTAAAGGCGGTCAAGCGTAGGACTGACCACCCCACCTCACTTTGTACTGTAGGTCGAGAATATGTGGAGCGCTACCTCCACATCCCCCATGCTCTGTTCACAGCGTGTGCGTATCGCACAAGGGTTAGCTTTACCTCTTTTTAAATATTTTTAAAAGTATTACTTCATATACTCGGTGAGGACACAAGTGATTAGGAGACCACATTAAACTGTAGGTCTCGTGATTAAGGCAATAGCAAACCAAAATCGGTTCACCTTCCCCACAATTCTTAAATAGTCACAAAAAATACTACATTTCATTTTTAAAAAGTTATACAGAATCTAACGTACTAGGATTTTCTTATTTTAAAAAAAAAACAAACGAAATTAGACAAAACATTCATTGCAAAACTACAAAGCTATGACTATATTTTGAAACATTAAATTATTAGCAATACATTTTATTTTCAACATGTTGTAGGGTCAAATTCAAATCCATATAGACATCCATCCTTTGCTTCAAGTATGACCACTACATCAATATTATAGACAAAGAGATTTTGTTTTCTTCAGCACTCACCTCTACATCCCAGATGATAGCACAGCCATCTATTGAGCAAGATGCTAACAATGTACCACAAGAAGAAAATTCTACTTGGTTGATTGTGTATCTGTGTCCTTCGTTTGGAGAAGTTTTGGCTTCCACGAAACGTCCTTCTCTATTTCGCTGCCACAACCTAACAAGTTTGTCCCTGGTAATTAAACATATGGTGATAATTAGTACAGGTACTCATGTGACACGCATAGGTTAAAGTAAAATTAAAAAAAAAAAAATGTACGAAACTTTTCTAGCAGTGCATTAACATGCGGGGGAGGTTGTAGTGACTCCTCCACCCACAAAGGTTTCCAAATATCCTACCTCCTCCCAAATTCTATTCTTGTCAAGATTTGTAGTGGTCATCACGAAGACATGAGAAGAAAGTGGTACGACGGTGTCACTTAGGGTGGGGTACGGGGCAGAGTACTCAAAGTTCATGGATTTTTACTGTTAAGAAGCATCCCAAAATGCACTCTTTGAAGTGTTTTGGGTTGCCTCATCCATTTTGGTAACATATATGTTTCTGTGGAACAACACTAAAACATAGACATATTCGGAGAGCAAATTTAACGAAACAGTGGTTGAATAAATACCAAATACAGCTTACAGATCTTAATACATGATCCAGTATAAAACGAAGACTGCCCCAGTGGGCGGACTGTTTCATCACTTTGAACTGGTGGGTACCATTTTTGAGCCATAAAATCCAAGTTTGTGGCTAGTTTCAACAGATTTATTTTTCTTTCCAACATGAAACGGTTCAATACCAATGTTCGGAAACCGGTTTACTTTCTCAACAAGAGGATAAGAGAGCCAGGCGTCCTTGGAAGCTCGGCCTTCATAGTCATGTACCCTCGAACACAAATGTGAGTGACAAAGATACAGAACGGGCTTTGGCCATACGAAAAATACGGAAAGCTATAGCATTTACGGAATGGCGTCAATATACACAGGGGCGCATTTAGGGGTGGGTCCGGACCCCCTCCCCCAAATTAAGAGTTTTAGGTAGGACTAGTGTGATTTTAGGGGTAATTATCTGTAATATAAATTTCATGCCCAGACACACCTTCCCACCCCCAAAAAAACGTGCCCCCTCCCAAACTAACATCTGGATACGTGCCTGAATATATGGAATACTTTAACCCAAGGCTTAAAGAAATTTCACATTTAACCAAAGCAACACAAAATTCCTCAAGTAACTTTCGCAAATGATGAATATTTTGCTTTCAGTGAAGTTATTCAGCTTCAGATTCAGGAAGAAAAGAAACGACCAATCGGAACTATCCAGTACTGAGTAAATAATGAGTATCGTTTTGTCTTTGTATAGGGGAAAAATCAACACGTAACGGAGCGCCAAAGAAAACTGGATCGTCCTTATATTTTTGTAGAAGAATGACAGTAGCGCTAGTCAGATTTTATATTTCTTCGACATCTAACAAAACGTCTTTTTAATTGCAAGCTGAAAACGAGATTTGAGCGATATCACCGTATTGTCTTCAAAAAATAAATAAATAATATTAAAAATAATTTGACGAAATAAAAATGATGAAATTCTATGGTCGGACGTCTAAAGAAGAAAAAGATTTAATAATCCTAAAAATGCGGCGTGCTCACTATCCCGAAGCAAAACCTGGTGATGTGCGTCTTAACGAAATATTGCGCTTCCATTTCTGTGATGCTACTTACTCTCAAAGACAGAGGTGAACAATTGGATGATAGTTTGCATCCATCAGACACCAGCACGCGTTTCCAGTGTTCGGTGGTTTCTACGAAAGACTGGCTCACTAGTAGACAAAATTCAGTGCTACCATCGGAACGAAATAAGGGACATACAGAGACGAAGAAAAGAACACACACACACAGGGACTTTTAGGAACAAAATCTTTGTATCGAGTGGTGTGTGTGTGTGTGGGGGGGGGGGGGGAGACGTTTTTCTATTGTAAGGCAATTATCACGCTTCCCCCAATGAGCAGAAATATGTTCAGCGATATATAATAATCCAAATGTTTATGATCTATAGTCTAATAGAAATAGGGAAATACGGTGTGATACCCAGAACAAACTGGAACAAAAGAAATTCTTGCACATCGCTAACCAGTACCCCTTGTCATATAACGTACTCAAAATCCAACGAAATCCGTTCACGGGAACTGTCCGAAAATGCAAATCTAAAATTTCTCTGAATAGTTTCCCAATTTAAGGTGTGATCAGATTATAGTCCGGAAACAAGTAGGCTCTCTTCTGCGGACCAATTTATTTCTATTCCTTACAATCCAAATAAAATTTATAGCGATGTCCCCAAAAGATAAAACTGCTTTAACGCCAAAATGGCGGCCATTTCTAGTAAAAAATCTATAAAAGGCTTTTTTTCTGTTTTCTTTTTTCTTTCTTAAAAAAATAAAGCCCTTTGCATCGTGAAAGGAATGTTTAGAACTTACTCCTACTTCAAACTCGGCAGTGTATTATTTTTCTTAGCCAAGAGAAACGATAATTATATGTGCCCGCTCCTAAAAAATTTGGGGCCTAAAGTCCTGCCGAAAAAGGGCGACTGAAAAATGCAGGTTTATAAAGTAGGTCATCAAATGAAAAGATTTTCCGACTGAACATGTATTTGAATTAATTTATTCAGAAAAGGAATTTAGAGATTCCAAATTTGTAGCCAAAATGCAACTGTTTAGAAACGAAAACCACTTTCGGTCGAAAATTGGTCAAAAGCCTTCACAGCTAAATTACAATGAATGGTCTCCTCAGAAAACAAAAGGATTAAGGTCCTGAATCCCTTCTTGAATTTATGTCATGTAGCTGAAGAAATGGATGTAGGGGGGGGGGGGAGAGAGAGAGAGAGAGGAGAGAGAGAATATATGAGTGTGTGTGCGCACGCAGGAAAGCACGGTTCAACTGGTCATCGATATACAACTTTTGCGTCAAACAGTCGTACACAAATGTACCTGATGGGGACACTCCATCAATGATTGAGCGTTTAGTGGCAACAAATTATATTTCAGAAATTGAACAGCTTGAGCATATTATAGTGAGCGTGAGAGTTGGAAGATCATTCCCAGTTCTTGTACGCGACGAAAATTGTAGATATTTCTGTTACAATGTTCTCATGTGATTTCAAGTTTTTCATTATTATAACATGTTTGCTTTACAAAGTAATAACTTTTATGGCACTACTTACTTGTATGTGTCTTTTTTAGAACTACCTAACTTTTGTAGAGCTTTATCTTGCAAACCACTGGACTGAGGAAAGCCATTCTACACTCAAATTGTAGCAAATTTACTCTTCTTTAATATTTAAAACGACTACTTTTGTCACAAAACGCAGCGGTTAGATGATATTTCGTGATTAAAAATTATTGACACACCTATTATGAGACACCCATGGGGTTATTGCGGTACATAAGGAATTGCAAAGCGACATGGGGCTACAACACGGAGACAGGTATGACCTTTGTGTATCACCTGTGAAAATTTAACTTAATTCCAGTAAATAGCACCCAAGTTGTTATATCGAAAGTACCAGCGATTCCAATTAAAATCTTGTTTAAGGAACGTAGAGATAATTTAATGATACGTTGGTGAAAACGCACAGAAACGAATTCTGGTGTAGAAACTTGTGATACACATTGTTCTAACAGCGACGAGAAAAGTAGGCAGCTATCTTCGTGTAAATCTGAGATATGAAAAAAAATACAACTTGTTATTGTTACTGTAAATAGCTACTGAAATATACCAAACAAACAAAACAAACTAAGAAGAGGCAGAGCAGGATCAAATAGACAAATTAATGCTATAATTACATTATATGACTCTTTTCTTACAATGTGAACCTAATTTTAGATTCATTGTAATTTTACGTTTTTTCAATATGAATTTTATGACACATTCGTTCTAAAGATGATCATTTATATCGACAAAGACTTACAATGACTTAGAACAATATTTTGTACTTCTGAAATATCAACACACACTCAATATTTTCAGCCTATCCAAAGAAATATGCCAGAATAGAACAAAACACTTTGGCCAAATTTGTAAATGGATCCCCTCTTTAGCCCCACAGCAAGTCTTAAAATGCAGTGTTCATTTTGAGGTTCTATATTTTACCACAGGGCCGACTATTTTCTTAAGCAAATGTACAGTAATGGAAAACCTAACCTACAAAGTAAAAGGCATATCCCTGTGTGCAGGCATAAGAGAGTGACACTGAACGTTTTGGAAGCTAAGATGTAAGTTTTTCGTAACACTTTTTTTAATGCGAACTACTTTTTAGTACAACAATGAATAATGTTTCTCAATGTTGCATAATTATAGCAACTAAAACTGCTTTCTCCATTTATTTACTATTTATTTAAATATGACTTTCTGCTGTCTCAGAATAGCCCCACTTTTTAGATGTCTCACAATAGCTCCACCTGACCATATACCATTATTTTTAATTTTCTTTGTAACTATGATCAGCTAGACATAACATACGAATGAAGTGCAATCGTTAACTTTTTTTTTTTACTTTAATAGATTAGTGCGTTTGTAACAGAACTTACCGCAGGATTAAATACGAATACAGAAGCAATCCTTTTCTATTGCAAAGAAAGTTATATTTATATAAATAATAAGTTAATAACTGTACTTACCCAGCTCCAGTTGCCAACAAAACATTATTATAAAAATGACATGAATTGACTGAGCCACCACCGTGATCCAATCTTTGTAAAAGTTTAACTTCATTGTCTTCAACTTCAACCTGCTTAACGAATGCTTGTTCTTGAAATTTGCAGCAATTTTCAACATCCTGCAACAAACAGTTAAGAACATTTAGTGCAATACATTCACATTCTATTATCTCCCAACAATGCAAAAAAATATTATTATTATTATTAACGGAAGACCTCGGAGTTAAATTTGATAGTAAACTTAAATTTAATGATCATATTAAATTCATTATAAATAAAGCCAGGAAATGAACTGGATTTGTGTTCTATCAATGGGATAATTTAACTAGACAACAAACATATTTGACACTCTACAAGGTTCTTATAAGACCAAAACTTGAGTATGCACGCTTAATTTGGTCTCGCAGTATAAAAACGTCTTCTGACAGAATTGAATCAGTACAAAGGTGCTTTTTTAGAATGTTATGCTTTAAAAGGTTTTCATATTATTCTCACAGCTATGATATATTAGTGTGAATACTTTAAAATTGAGCCTTTATATTTAGGACGTAAGATCAGAGACAAACAATTCATAAAAGAACTACTGCAGAATAAAATTCATTGATTGAAGTTAGTAGAAAATATAACCATAAATGTACCCACACATTACTTTAGAAAATACAAAGCGTTAGGTATGCTAAATGCCTATAATGGAATATTGCAGAGAATGATAGATAACTACAACATATTTTGTGACAGCTACGTCATTTGTTTAGTTTCAACTGCAATAATTGCATTATGGTTAATTTTATACTCTTACGTTTCGTACAATGCATCTATATAGTTTGAATCAACACAAATGTTGAGTTTAATTTATGTAAATAAGAAAATAAATAAGAAACGAAGTCTGCGCCTTTGTACACAACTGGTACTGTACAGAGGAACTATTCAGTACACTGTATACTATGGCTGTACTATTCCCAGAATTTTAATGACTTTATTACTCAATACGCTGTAATTTGCATGTGCTCATTTTTTGTTGCATCTTGAGTGTTCTCAACTGTTTCATTATGTATGTTCAACTGTCACAAATGTAGAAAGACAATTGTAAAACGAATTGTACATTTATTCGTGCAATATAGGCAAGAGCGCTGTTCCTAGCACATAAATAAACATTCATTCATTATTATTATTATTATTATTATTATTCGATTCAAATTTATGCGCTTTTATTGTTAACCTACATTCTGGCATCTACTTCTAAGAATTTGAATTCTAAGGCATTTAGGCAACTTGGCTCAAGCCAGAACTGAAGAAAGTTGAAGGAAACGGGAGAACCCACGGACACGGTATTTGTCCACCACAAAGCACATATGGAATGAGCAGGAATCGATCCGAGGACCTCAAGCACCAGCAGTGAGCGCTCTACCGATGAGCCACCACGGCCCCTCTACTTCTAAGAATATTGAACAGAAGATTATATAGTAGGACAGGTCACACACGACCAGTTTGTATAGAAAACAAGAGACGAATTGCTACGTTAACAACCCTGGCACGGAGTGCATGAAGCAGCAAAATTGAAACTCCCAAAGTATTCCAGCTCTGGTCCATACGGTCACCCTGTAGAGTCACAAGTATTTACAACCGTGTGTCTGCTCAAATCGCCCTTGTACAACGACGAGAACAATATCGGCATACAGTAGGCAGTATGCATTGTAATGGACAGTGTTCGGAAAATGACTTCTAAAAGTGAACTTTGTTGTATTCACGTTCCTTTACGAGTTAAAAACGTGTGCATGCTGTTCCTCGTTCCTTCGAATGAAACGACTTCGTTTCGTTACAATTGTTTCTTGTTGGAATTTATTTTTCTTCTACAAACTCAACACTAGTCAAATCGTGGCCTCGGTACTCCTGTCTCCTTTCCTGTCATGATGTAGACTATTGTGCATCGTAAAATTATTGTTGCCAGCCATGTAGACTAAAGTTATTTGTTCCAAATTTCACTATTTCATGCTTCAAAACACATACATTGTCTAAAAGTAATTATCATGTCCAACAAGCATTCCATACAAATTTATGTTTACTTATTGTGTAATTAATAAAGGAACGAAGTTTCACGTCCCTTTAGAAAATGAACAAAGCTCCTACTTCGTTCCATGTCCGTTTCTTTAAAATTAACGAATTCTAAGGCACGAGTATGCTACATATGTATTAGCTAAAATTGTTACCAGAAAATAAAACAACATTCTAAACGCGAAATGATTTGTCTACGGTACAGTAAGTCAGATGAAACTAAAAACTCTGCTTAACCAATATATTTGGGAAAACTAACTATTCTTTTTGACAGCCAGATAACAAAGCAAATAAAGAATGATTTCAGATAGTTGGAAACAATCTAAAATTATCTTGGTTAATTCCTGTTCAACATCTATCCAGAAAAATATCATATTCTTAGCTAAATTCTAGTATTTTTAATGTCAATTCATAATAAAGAGAAAAAAAAAATGTAAGAAATTACCCACAAAACTAATCCTCAGACTTACATCTATGTCCTTATTGCCGAAGTGACTTAAGGCACTACAAGATCTGACGAGTACTGAATCTGTACTTAAGTTTCCTGAAAGATCCCATACTTTTAGAGTCTTATCATTAGAGCCTGAAAAAAAAAAAAAAAAAAAAGTTTTATAAATATGGTAACGATAACGTACACTGAGAAACACAACATAAGTCTTAAAATAACACTTATTTTGGGAAAACATTAGCCTTAAGGAAAGAAACAGATTTCAGAGAATACTGGCATTTAGAGAGAATCTGTCAATGTTAAGTTGTAATGTTTGTGGTTATGCAAGGAAACTGAATAATCCAGTGTGGGTGTTATAGTGTCCCCGGTAGGTGTGTAATGTTCTCTATCTGGTCATCAAGGGATTCAGGGTTCGATATCTGCTAGGAAAACGAGTGGTTGGGAGACCACTTTAGACTGTAGCACCTGTCTTCAGGACACCCTATGGAAGGAAATGGAAAAGAAAACTACAAAAATTTAGTGACAATGGTTGTAGTCTATTAGTGTCTACATTTGCTTAGACTTGTAATGACCTGGGTCTCACCCATAACCATTTCATGTAAATTATTAATTTTACTTAATTTTATTCAGTAATTTATGATTTTTATATGATGACGAACTCTCGAAAGTAACATAAAAAGGGTTATTCGAAATTCTACGTCAAATTGGCTCGTCTGGATAAACGTTTCCGAAATTCAAGCACTTGTACCATGACACAAACTTTAGAAATATCTCAACAGAGAGCAAGGAGGCGAGGATACTCAGCCAGTTAACTGAACACACGACATGGATAGCGGACCTGCCTGACAATTCCATACAGAATAGTCCTCGAAATTTGCGGAAATTCATAGAAAATTGTGAAAACGACACCCAATTTGGTCCAGTATTAGAACAAAACTGCGTTCACCGTTAAGTACATATGCGCACCAAGATTAATGGTTAATTATGTCAAAGTTGTAAGGAACAGCTCTGTGAGATGTTGATGCAGAAAGTTCATGGTAGGACACTAACCAGTTTATGGATGAAGTTAACAAACTTGCTGGGCAATCCGGTGGCGCTATTCTTTGATGGGGGACTGTAAACGTTGGTGCCACAGAACAGAAAGAAAACATTTTTTTTTTTCACCTCTAGTTGGACTTAGGTGATCGTCTGTTAATTCTACGTACTTACACAGATACGGCTATTCGAAGATCAACCTTCCATTTGCTGGTGAAAAAAAAAAGTTTTTCTCGAGCTCTGATCTAGAGTGAACCCAGTCCTCACACAAAGGTTTTCCTCTCGGGCGACAATACTGCCGCTTCTATGTCATTCTAAAATCAACTGTGTAAGACTTTTGCGAGAATGAGTTGTAAGTGATGGTTTTCAGGCACAGTTTAAAGAAGAAATTATCTATCTATACTACGAAGCTAGATAAGACATATTTTTAACGTTCCCCAGTCATGCAAGATGAAGCCAAAAACAGATCACCATCAATTCCTTCAAAACATGTTTGGAAGAAGGATGCTCCAGAAGCTAGTTTCAATAGCGACAATCAAACGAGTGAAATGAATATTTATCAACTACCAACGCCCGGGAAGTAAAGACAACGCACTGCCTTTTTTTCTTCTTCTCTCTCTCTCTGTGTATGTATATGTGTGTGTTTCCCCTCATCAGTTCAAGAAAGTTCCCCCTATTTGGAAAAATGGTCGCGAAAAACAATTCCTCAAGGTATTGAGGTAATTTACTTACTCAAAATACTTGAACATGTCATACAGTTTAAAATATTGCCAGATAACAGGATTCAGTAGATATATTGCCTGCCATACCCATAAAAAAGAAAAGACAAAGAGATAACTTTCACTCAGAGTTCTTCTTTTGGCGAGAGACCTATACATAACTTTTCTTCACAATCTACGTTCACAAGTAATCCAGATACTTGTTGTACTGTACCTGACGTAATGTTTGTGTTTGCCCTCATCTTCGATGAAGCGACGGCTGCTGTTATTACGTACTAGTTACACTTATCCGCATTATTCGGTTCGGACATAGTTGTTGAAAACGATAGGAAAAACGTTTATGAATAGAAAAAAAAGTGACTAAATAATTGTAAAACATTATTAGACAGAAACAAATGTTACATAATTCTTTTGACAAATGTGAAAATGGCAGAGTCACACAAAGTGGTACTCATCTTACTGCCATCTATTGAGAACAAAACCTATTAATTTCTTTTACCAATGAAAATAACACGATTTACTACAAAACACTATTACTTTAATTTTCTGAGACCGTATTTTTAGTTCCAGTTTATATTATCCGTGGATATTCAAGCCTACCTACCGCTTATAACTTAACTATGTTGTGCACCATAAGCAAACAACAACAAAAAATATTAAACAATATCACTACGAATGTTTACTATCGTAATATAATCATCTTAAAGAGTGGAAAAACAAAATCTCGAACTAAATACAAGAATCGGTACTTCACTTAAATGGGGAAGGGTATCGCTAGATAATATTATTTCAATGGCTAAAAAACTACGAACAACATGAATATGAAGGAACGCCTATATTAATACCTAGAGCCTTGTTCAGATCTTTTTTTAATGGTAGATTCTACAAAAATGGTCACAAATTTGTTTCCTTTTCTTCAATAAAAAGGTGTCTGAGGATAAAAATGCTTTCAAAAAACACTTCTATAAATAGTAATAAGAAAAGCATTTAACCAACTAATAAACTAGCGCATACTTCTTGCTCAATGATACTTTTAGTTGTTAACACGCAACTGTATATTTGTCATACGAAAAGAACAACGTCAGTAATATAGGCGTTCATAGATGATGTACACAACTCCATGTTATATGTATTTACACGAAAACTGACAGATAGGAACTTGGAACTGACTTTTAAAATGCATGGCGATTGTGAAAGCTTGTTTCCACTTAGGGTACCAAGTGACACTAAATGTCATGTAGCCTCCAATATGGAACGGACACAAAGATGAAGACAACACAATACAGAGAAGCCAACTTGCATTGTATGTTTTATGTGCCAATATATCTCAACAAGTGTAGTGAAACTTTAGATGGAAGTACAAGAAGAACCCGTTGACACGGAGAAGTACCGCCAGTCGGTAAGAGACTTTGAAAGCAACGGATACTCTTGAACAGGTAGACCGTTTCGGTATCGACAAAAAGCCCATCTTGTTCTTCCTACATTATCGTACGTTGCAGTGTATAATGAGCATGCTGTTTAGACATGGGTAGTACTAATTCTGAATAAATATTTATGTTTTTAATTCTTTTATTTATGCGTTAGGAGCGTTATTCTAGAAAGAAATAACAACATCCTTACACAAAATCCTTACCCTGGAATACGATAATCGGATTTGTTGAGCTTACTGTTGCAACGAAAGCAACTGTTCTCGGTCAAGGTACCGCATTTTCTTAATAATAGTAATTTTTATAGTATTTATTATTATTATTATTAAGATAAGCGTAAAACGAAAGGTTTTCCCCATAAAAGTTTGACCCAAAAACCTGGGTGCACATTATTGTCTCGAAAAGTCTTTCCGCAGTGGAGTAAATGTCTTAGTAGTAACATTTACCTAGGTTACGGTAAATGTTAAAAATGTTGTCATGCATCAAAATGTCTGTTCAAGTCTGTGTCGGACATTCGCATAACATAATGTACACATTTCAATGACCAAAGTATATGTTTCTCAAAATCACAAGTACGGACATCCACGGCGGAGAGAGTTTTGGAACGCACTGTATATGGCAAAATACGGTAATTACCCTGAGCGACTTCTTTCTTTGAAGATTTATTAAGGATAATGTAAAGCAACGATCTCCAACAAAAGATGGCAGCATTATCTCAGCATATGTCTGATGCATTTTTATGGTTGCACGAAATTTCAATGCTGATCCTACAAATTCAAGCCTAGAGAGTTTCAGAGAAGGAAGTTCATAACCAATTCAAGAGTTTGATCAATGGCTGCATTCATCGCGGTGAGCGGCTCAGTGAGAGTGATTTTCAGTGAGCGCTCAAAGTGAATCCTTCGGATGCCAAAGTTCATTTATGCTCAACGAACAGTTGAATTTTATAAAGCGTATAGTTGAAGTTCCACGAACAATTGAATATCGCACAGCACAAACAGTAGTAAACTTGACGCTAATATATATCTCTAGCACACTATTTGTTCGATATAAGTATCTTTTAAAGCGCTAACATGTAGATCTAACATCTTACCAGACTGAAGCTGCAGGTGCACCTCATGACTTGTAGTCATTTCATAATAATTACTATTAAATTCGTAAGTGACACTATAGTCCAACTCCGCCGGAAGCCATATTGCAGTCGCACTAACCGCACTTCCGGGAGGTCCAGCTCACAAGTGAGCGCGAAAATCTTTGGTCACAAAGATGGCGTCGGCTCACTGTGAGCCAGAAGTTCTCAGTGACATTCGAAGGACAAATTCAGTGAGCCCTCACTGCGCTGAATTTCATAATTGTCGATATATTATTTTTGTTTTTCTTCATTGCTGAAATCGTTTGATTGTTGTTGTGAATATCAAAATCTATAACAATGAAGCTCTTTCAACAATGAATAAAAAAGAAAATTAAAAATCGGCATTGATCGAACTCTTGAAAGCTGCTGAAATCTCTTGTGTTTTTTTACAACATTCCAAAGTGTTTTCAGCCTCTCCTTCAAGAAAATTTACTCAGTAGTGTTATTAAGTGCTTCAGTGTATCATACAATAGTTCTTCAATGCGAAATTCAAAATTGGCAGTGAGAAATACATCTAAAAGTGACTGTGACTAGTTTTAAGAGCGAACTGACGACTATGGCGGACTGTAACCATAGCAACTTATAAATACCTGACCTTAAAACATCAATTATTAAGCCTGATAGACTGTAAAACTGTATTATATTATAAATATTATTATAAAACAGCAATTTTTAAAACGAACGCCCAATGGACGGGCATAATTAGCCAAGTCCGCGCTAGATTACAAAATACGAATTGGTTATGAACTTTCTTCGCTGAAGGTTAAAATTCTATAGGCTTGAATTTGTAGGAGCAGCATTGAAATTTCTTGCAACGAGAAAATACATTAGACATATCAACATGCACGGCAGTGCATGAGCCAAGTTCTTCACGTCAGAAAACATCAGCACTGCCAGAAGCATGTTATACAGGAACAAGAGTTTATGGCAAAATCGACGATTTGGGGGCCCCGTAAGAAAAAAGATGTTAAAGATAGGAATATGACCTTTTGCCGTTAAGGAGATATGGTAAATATGTGCAGATGTACAAAATTTCATATTTGTATCTCACACTATGTTCTAGTTGTGGACCCCTGAAATTGCACATTTTAGGCTAACTGACTCACTTACTCACTCATCATATTGTTTAGGGTGTTTGGAGTAAGCTAGAAACATGAAATTTGGTGTGAAGCTAGAGAATGATAAGTAGATAAAGGAAAAATTCCGACATTTTGAAAAGGTCGCCATCTTGGATTCAAAATGGCCGCCAAACCTAAAATTTCAAAGAATACACAGCCTAAACGAGTAAAGATAGAACAGTGAAATTTGGTATGAAACTACATCATTGATAGCAAATTAAGAAAACTTTTTAAAAATTTGAAAAAGTCGCCATTCTGGATTCAAAATGGCCGCCAACACTAAAATTGTAAAGAATACACAACCTAAACGGCTGCCGCTAGAATAATGAAATTTAGTTTGACAGTACAACATTATTAGTAGATTATGAAAATATTACAAGATATCTCTAAAGATGCCATCTTGGATCCAAAATGGCGGGCGTCATAAATCCATTTTCCAACTGCTTGAGCCAGAGATACGAAATTTGGCATAATGATGTATTATCAAGAGTAGTTTAGGAAAACATAACAACGTTTTAAAAAATTCACCATCTTTGATTCAAAATGGCAGCTGAAATACCATTTTTCACATCGTTCGAGATAGAGAAATGAAATTTGGTATGACAGTGTATCATCACGAGTATGTCACGGAAATATAAGAAAACGTTAAAAATGTGTCCATCTTTTATCCATAATGCCCGCCTAAGCCCCACTTTATAACGACTGAAGCTAGAGAAACGAATTTGGTATGAAGGTGTACCATTACGAGTAGGTTAGAATAAATTCGGCTCGTCTACCCTACTAGGGTACAGTTCCCAGCTGGAGCCTGATTGCGATAAAGGTGTGCGCCCCAGCGAGGCCATCTTGGAATTCTGGGGGCAGCGCCCCAATGAGGTGAAGCGAGTATATACATTACACAAGTGTAAAAAGCTGCGAAATACGAGCAAAAGCACCAGGGGTGAAAACTGTCCAGTCAACTCCTTCAACCTTAAAAAGTGGTGAAATGGAATATGGATGAGCCTAGTTCCTCGCGCCAACTTCCAATACTTCTGCGTGTCCCACCAAGTTTTACTCGTCATAAACGTTAGCACTGCCAGGAGCATGTTAAACAGGCAGAATGTGGAAGTTTCCCCATTCGGACGCAGCGCTCTGGAGTATGAGGGAATATCTGCATCATGTGGCGCAGTGCACTGCAGATTCTGGT
>JAGDQP010008512.1:0-38926 GCA_022664845.1 Lepisma saccharinum
TAAAGGTATTGAAACGAAATTAAAAGTAAAAACAGCCTTTTAAAACATACACAAACTATGAACAGTTTTATTTAAAAACAAAAGTCGCCATTTAAAAAAAAACAGTTAGATAGAGAATAACTCTTAAATATTCTTAGCTCCAAAGACCAGACACGAGGACATGAGAACATCTCAATTTAATGGGATAGAACTGTTATTCCCAAGTGTTTTTAATTTACGTAAAATCACTTTCATAAAACCACAATCTGACCTTGCTTCTCACAGAACTAAGAATTGTTACGTCCTTCACAAGTGACACGTGACGAACTGAAACTATTAGCAATGTGAATGTTAACACGTGAAATTATACAAGTACTTTGAAATTGTGTAAACAGCTTTACCTCGGAAAATCACGTTTCCTCCCATCAGAAACTTTACAAATAGTCTCTTCGATTAGAAACAAGAATGATATAAAAAACCTTACCTTTTTGACCCTAAGACCTTCTTCAAGTCTGGTTCCCAAAATCCACGACAATAACAAGTGGTCTCCCATGAGAAAGCAGGCGACAACCCTGAACCGAAATAAATAAAACCAACCTGAGCATTAGATCGCGAGGTCAGTCTTGACTCCTTTGTTAACCAGTCAATAGCAAATCCGTACAGTTAATTTAAGCTTGTGCGTTACAAAGTAATCATAATCGAATTTCTTCTAAGTTTATTGTTTAATTTTATACCAGAACATTCTCATTTCTCTAATGAACTTTGCAACAATCACGAACTTTAGTATATTTGTGTGTAATAGGAAAATAAGGAGATAACGAAGAAAGTGCTAGTGTTATTGACTGTATTAAGAAACGTTTATTTTCCTACGCAATTTAGTAAAGATAGAGACTTATTCAGTGAATATCAGAAAAGGTGTGTTTATCAGGGCATTAATATCAAATATACAAGTAAACATATTGCTCAAAATCACTCTAAATTCCGATCGACAAATGGAATAATTATCAGCTATGAAAGTAATTCATGTTAGTCAAATAAAATAGTAAAATGTCAGTTCATATTTCAATGTCTTATATCAGCATCTCCTCCAATAGATATTAAGTAGTTAGGTCATTTAGAAATATTCAATGTTGTATCTTCAGGAAAAAATAAGTATATCCGAGTGTGCTAAATGTATACTAATAGTGCTTTTACTGATGCTGTCTGTTTTATAACTAATATATTACGGTCCGCTACACCTCCCCCTGATCTAAATATGGTAAGAAACAGTCAAATACATGCAAGACGAAGATTGAATATGGCGGAGCCGTCGTGTTTTGGGTTTTAAAAGCATCTTTTCCAAACTCAGTTCGATACACGATACTCGTTCTCATGCTTCATTGTAATATACTACGGTTATATACTCATATATAAATGGCATTCGTTTCATTCAGCCGTTTTTAATTTAATTCGAAGGAACAACGAGTCTTGCTGATGCTGCATAAAATCTTATCACTGTTGTTATCCTCTCCCCAGTTCTTGTTCTCGTTCTCTGTGCAGTCATACACACAGCGGCATGTCGTTTGCATTATAACAGTGTATGATTGCCAGCATCTTTTCACCCAACACATGCGTTACTAGATCTCAAACTCGCGCAGATCCACATTTACATTTATTCGAGAGTTTAACATTTGTAAGTTTTGCAAAACACAGAACCGATATAGCTATCCACCACCTCCCCTGTCTCACAAGCGGCGGACTTTTTAGAGGGTTTAACAGTATTTAATATTATAGCGAATTTCAATGGCATCAGCCCGTCACAAGTTGACTTCTTCTTTCAGCGGTATGATGCCTACGCCCTAGCCGCCTCATGGTCCGAGTACCAGAAGAAAGCACAGCTGCCTCTTCAGCTATCTGATACGGCCAATGATTTTCTTCGGTTACTTTTTAATCGGCATGTATTTTAGCTTTCACCGTCTGCAAGTACTCTCACATTGCTTACCACAAACCAGCATCATCGTCACCATCCAACTCAGTCGTCGCTTATCACGAATCAGGTGTCAGCAGGTGGAATATCACGTCTTCAAACTCCGAAACCACCTTATTTTGTTACTACCAAAGTATAACTATGAATCCACTTAGAAAATATCATGTACCCATTTCCCTGGTGAATTTTTGTAAAGAAGGAAAGTATCTACTTTTTAACCAAATCCGGATGTAGTGCAAACAAAAAATGCTCAGGTACCAACAGGTATCTTTTCACGAAATCAGACTCATGTAATTATTCATAGCAACATAAACAAACCTTTTAGGCTCCCAGGTTTACAAAAATGGGACAGCTTCTACCATGTGAAATTGTTGCAGCGGTTACTTCCCCTGACCAAGTCGGAGAACCCCCAGAACATACAGAGACACAGTTTACTTTCCCGAATGGATGTCAAAGTTGATTCCACATCAGCGACGCGATATTCAGAAGCATATTTCACAATACAAATAATTTTGAAGAACGAGTGAAGCTACAGGTACCGTAACTGTTGTTGGTTAGAAAGACCAGCATAAACACGAGATATATTATAGCATTCAAAACGGAACAGTAGAACGGAACTTGTTAAAAAAGACTGGCAGAGTTCTCTGTAAATAAAAGTGTTTCTTTAAGAAATGTTTTAAATAGATCAAACCATTGCGCATCTGTTCTGCGCAGGATACTCCATCTACTTTGACGTCACAACTCTGATGGAAAGGATTATGATATAAGCATTCGTGAATGTAATTCTTGTCTTGTTTGTACTCAACTCTTAAAGTATAAAGATCTCCTTTCACTTTTGTGAGGAATTTTGTTCCAGCTAACATTTTACATTTCATCATTGATAACCAAATTGATCCTTTACTTAGTGTTCAGCAAATTCAAGGATACGGTGATCCTCGATCCATTCTTGAAATTGGAAGCATTTTACTATTTATAAAACGACCACAAGATACTGATTCTGAACTGTTGTTTTACTATCTCCTATATTCCAATTGGAATGATGAGGAAAGTGTACTACTGACATGCGTAACAGCACAGGATATTATTGATCCTGCGTATTGTGGATTTTTTGGTTTAATAGAAAGCCAGCAGTTGGTCTGGGATTATTATATTGACCTTCTGAAAATGAATCTAGTAACGTTTTTCCGAATGATTCTATGCAGGTTTTTTGGATTAGACAAATATGGCAATGGTGATGTTATGGAAAGTGATATTGCGTGTAATGAAGTGGGCGCTAGAATGTCGAGTGACAACGATGGTGACGTTTTTATGAACTTTGCAAATGATATTCATGTGAACCACTGGATGTAAGGATATGTTGTGCATATGATGTATGGTGCCGGGGAAACGAGTGACTTTGAAATTTTAAGTGAACGACCGAAAACATACCCAAATTATTCCTTGCACGGACCTGAAATTACAATTATTCCAGTGGTAACATACATTCATGATCCAGAAAAGTACATAAACACTTTGTTTGCTTTGGCATGCAGCATTTACTTGCTTATGTCGACCCTGCATCTCAGCTACCTACCAATTTAACAGTAGAAATTTCAACTTGTACATTAGGAAAGCCAATATATATTTCGTTTAGGATACGTGCATATCTTACTGTCGATCATATTTTGCAGAAGATTGAAAATGTGTTAAATTCTAACGAGCTATTATGTAATTGTGGGTGATTATGTTACAATTAAACTTGATATTACCGATCATACTCCAGGACAAGGAATGGATCGTAACGCTATTTATATGCCGTTTGGAGACTATTTGCAAAAGGCTATTATAACCGTTGACGACGTTCCTAACTGTCTTCCACGAGCATTAGTATTAGGAGAACTACGAGCAGATAAGGCATTTTATAGAGCGCGATATATGAAAACCCATCCGGAAAAGTGAAGACGTGACGCAGCAGAATTACGCTATTATGAAAGTGTAGATATACGTAGTACAAATGGTGGTATTATAGACGATGTAAAAAGTTTCAAAAGTATTGGGGAATGTATATCAAATTATTGTTTATAACCGTGTCTCCAACACTCGAGCGTATTAAAAACCTATGTAGGGTCAACAGCAAAGAAAAATACTTTTTGATGTATGAAGACAATCATTACGATGTCATTTAAATTATTACGTCATTTTTAGGAAGTAAAAGGTATTGTGATCATTGTCTTACTCCGTATATGGAACGTCGACATCATTCATGTAAATATATATGTATGCAAGTGAACAGTATCATACCGATTCAAAAACTGCTGATCCAGCGATAGTTTACTGTAATAATTATAATCGTTATTTTGTAAATCAGACATGTTTTGACAAGCATTTAACAAAAGCAAAACGTAAATCTATGTGCCCATATGCAACTTTGTTCTGAATGTGGTGAAAAAATCGATCAACGTAGTAGAACGTCGAAACATAGTTGTAATGAACATTTTTGTAAAGTATGGTTAGAGTATATAGACGAAACACATGTCTGTTTTGTAAAGCCGAACAATCCGAAACGGCTACAGCATTTCTTGTATATCGTATTTGAGCTGGAAACTATGTTACTAGCTGAAAATGAAAAGGCAGAAAAGAAGTACTATCCTAATTTAATTTGTGTTAGTCATTATTGTTATTCATGTAAAGATATACATGATGAAACGTATAAATGTACTATTTGTGGAAATTCTGAGGAGAAAGAAACTGTATTTTATAAGATGGATACATTTTTGAATCATATACTCTCGCAGGGTCCCAAGTTTAAAAAGGTGTAACACTTTCAGATAATGGATCAGGTTTTCACACTTTATTTGTTGCTCAAAACCTATTAGAACGTGAACATTTGGTTCCTCATATTATTAGTAAATTATATAAAATTATGCAGCTAACGCTAAATAATATTATCTTTCGAGAACATGTTCACCTAAAATATTTCGTTTGGCTGAATCGCTTAAAAAGGGCGATTTCCCGCAATTGTTTAACATACTGCAAAACCAAAAATATGTATTGTTGTATCCAAAACCTGAGTTTACGATATTGAGAGCAAACCTAAAAAAGAGGGAGAAGCAATTGCTGCATGGCATTATGAATGTGTTCAGAGTAAAAAGACATTTGAATTTCAACATAAATTATGAGAATATGGTAAGAACGACGTACGAATCTCACTTTAGCATCAATTCAATTTTCTAATCTTATTGAAGCTAAAACATATAGACTATGATGTTTTCTACATACCACTATGATCACTGCTTCGGTAATGGATTGCTTTCGATCATGTTTTTTAAAGGAAAAAAACATTCCAATAATTCCGCCTTTAAGTTTCCAGCACTGAACACACCAGAGCAAAACGCTAAATAGTGGTTACAATATATAGAACATACACATAACATTAAACTTCAAACTTTTGAAACTTGAGAGGAAGTCCAATTCAAGAATTTGAAGCTGGATGGGTATGATGAAAATACACGTACAGCTTACGAATTCTACGGTTGCTACTGGCAAGGACATAGTTGTATCACTCAAAGTAGGGATCAGGTTTTGGACGGGAAAGGGCATAGTTCGAACAGCCGCTATGAGGGAGGGAGGACTTTTTAAACAGTGTAATGTAAACGTTGTGTCCATTAGGGAATGTGATTGGAACATGGAAGTAAAACGCTCACGTGAAATCCAAACCTTCATTCACGATTACTCTTCTAATGTTGAGAAACAATTACGTCCACGTGACGCCTCTAAAGGAGGACGCACGGAATGTTTTCGTACTTTATATAAATGTGCAATGGAAGAAATACTTGAATATAATGACTACACTAACCTGTACATTTCGATCATGACTAAAACACTTCCTTCATGTCCTGTCAATATCCATAAAGGCAAAAATATGCCTGATCCAAGTAAAGTACACAGATTTGTATTTTATAAAGTTTTGCCACTAAACGTTATTGCCATTCCACTTTTACCCTATAACGCACATAAAAATCTCGTATTTGGTCTTTGACGAACCTCTGTGGAGAAATTACATACAGAAAGTGTACTCACTGACAAGGAACGTGGAATCAAAGGGGTCTTTTGTACACTCGAACTCCATGCCTCATTAGAAAAAAGATAATGAAATCTGGGAAATGAAGATAACAACAGGTCTGTTTTAATCTTACGTAAATACCTTTTTGAAAATGAAACAGAAGCCAGCGGATTCCCAGACGGTTGTGTAACTGTGGAACAAAAGCAACAGTATATTGGCAATTATAGTCATCATGAGGAAATTGATCTTGACTATGACAACATTGAAAAGAATGAAGGAATAAGGAACATTTCGAAAATATTTTTAAACTCTATATTCGGGAAATGGAGAGAACGCACAAATTTAAGCCAGGCCAAAGTGCTCATCAATAATAGGAATTTAATTGAAACAAGAAGCCAGCGGATTCCCAGACGGTTGTGTAACTGAGGAACAAAAGCAACAGTATATTCGCAATTATAGTCATCATGAGGAAATTGATCTTGACTATGACAACATTGAAAAGAATGAAGGAATAAGGTACATTTCGAAAATACTTTTAAACTCTATATTCGGGAAATGGAGAGAACGCACAAATTTAAGCCAGGCCAAAGTGCTCATCAAAAACAGGAATTTAATTAAATTGCGTATGCTTCACACTTGGAAATGCAAACATTTTGTGCTTATAGGTGAACAACTTGTCGTAACCTATAGGGATATAGAAAACGAAAACACACCAGTCCCATTCAGCAATGTAGCACTTGCAGCCTTCATTTCCTCTTGGGATCGAAAATTAAACGAGGCAATGGATGTGGTCGGTATTGAACGACTCCCGTACTGTGCCACAGATAGTATTGTATATATTAGATGTCGTAATGAACCTCGAATGTTACCACTCGGGAATTATCTGGGGGAAGTAACGTTAGGAATGCCAGAAGGTCAAGAAATACAAGTGTTCTTATGTTTTGGACCCAAGAATTATGCGTATGAACTAAAAGAAGTAGCTACAGGTAAAATCGAACACATATACAAAATTCGTGGTATTACTCTTAATCAACGAACCCTTAAGACAATATTCTTTGATCTTTTTATAATTTAGTGACTGACAAGTATGACAGCAAAGTAATCTTTAGTCCAAATTGCATTTTTCGTAAATCAGGGTATTGTATTGTATTTAAACCACAAAGCAAAAAACATTCCATTGTAAGAGAAAATAAGCGTCATCGAGTAAATCCTTCAGATAGTGAAGATTACATTACGTTACCATACGGTTTTCGAAGTGAATAGAAATAAACATGTAAACTTGGAATATGTTTTCTATTTTTTCTAATACAACCCTTGGAACAACGTTATACATTCTGTAGTGTGTATGTATGTCTACATATTTGAATTCTTTCTCAGTCGTTTGACGTGAAAATCTAATACTTTGATAGTGGTTATTCAAAGCAGCGAGTCGTATCCTGCTAGCTAGACTACACCACACTACTTTGTATGCGTTTGCTTGTTTGACGATGTTTCCTAACATTAGAACAATGTAAATCAAACCTATTTTGTACAATCAAACTTTCTTTGTAACACAGTTTTCAATCTATTAGAAACAAACGTATTTTTTGTATGACTTGACTTCCTTTTTATCAGTTGTGTGAGTTATCTTCACCGTTTTGCACAAGTAAACTTTTTCTTACAGCGTTCGTTAATTGAATCACAAATAAAATTATTTTGTACTACTTCACATTTTCATTGTATCACAAATACTTTATATGAGTTCACTTTTTTTACAACATTGTTTGTATCAGTTGAGTTTGTTTTATTGCATCAATGCTACATTCTAACAAACGCAAACATTTTTATCATACAAGCTAGGCAGCACTATTTACTTCGTTACCTGCGCTATTAAACTTGTTAGTAACATACAAAAAAATGTAAATTGCATTTCTTAACTTTGTTTGGAAAAGTTTAAGAAAAGTGATAATGTCTATCGGTTGTCTAAAAAGTTTAACAACAGGATTACTAGTGGTCAATTCTTTGTATCGCTTGTGTTTTAATTACGACACTGTTTCTATTTTTTGACATGTTTTAGGAACAAAATTAAATACTGATAAATTGTTTGTATCATTTGTCTTGTATTACTGTACTGATAGTAATTATTCTTTTTCCTGAAAACCATTTAAAACAAAATCACTAGTACGGCAATCGTTTGTACCACTTCAGTTGCTGCACTGTTTGAGTCTGTATACATCTTGGTGAAAATCTGAATAAAAGTGTTTCCTCCCCCAAATCACTGTTTATTATCTCACTTTAATTATAAACAACAACCATAACAATCATGCATCCAGTATTTTGTCCAGAGCAATATCTATATTTTGTCTACGTATTCAACAATTGTGACAATTTCCTCATATGTCTTCATAAAGTTGCGGAGTATAAGTTCATTATCTTCGTGTGCCTATGAACTTCTCGTAGATGTCATCACAAGTACAGCAGTAAAGTAAGGTTTCTCGCACAACCACTTTCCTGGATTCTATTGGCATATTCATGCAGTCGTTTGAGTCTCATTCGACGAAGAGATGGCTAAAACATCCTATACATGTAAAAGCAAACGATGCTTCCCAATACTTTATACTGTTCAGTATGCAATCATCAGCAACTGCGGCGTTCGAACAATCGCACATGACCATCTTCACAGAATTCACTGTCACCTAAGTCAAAAACAAGTTTTCAAAGCTTTTATTCACTTTTGTGACCAATCAAATTATGTGTTCATATTTCTCGATAAAAATGTATTGAATATCAGATATCTCGCTACATCGAACAAAAAAAACATTAAAAAACTAGACACTGAACTGACATCGAACTGACTATTAAAAGATACAACAGTATAACCAAGCTACATTATTTTTATAAAGAAGTGATTCATTAAGGTTTTTAATATAATTTACGAGTATAAAAATGCTATGTATATGCCAATAATCATTAGACAGTCAATGCATTTAACATTCATCGATCTAGACGTATTGATAAGTGTCTACGGCATTATCATTAGAGTGAGTTTTCTTATATATTGCCACCTTGAGCAAGGGTGCCGATTTCTGTTTAACTTTGTGGGGGGCAATCATGTGTGTGTTTTGGGGGGCATTCACATGTGGGATTTATCAATGAAATAGATTTGCCAAAGGGAGATACGCATTAGTAGAAGGGGAAAACGAGTGGCCATGTACTGTAGAAATAGGAGAACCTACTTCAATTTAGCATTTTGGGCCCCCCATTAGGGGCCCCATTTCAACTTTGGGGGCCATGGCCCCCAAAGCACCTCCGGGTTCGGCGCCCTTGACCTTGAGTACATAAATACTTAGTATCAGCTTCATATTCAATACATAGCATAGACAAATGAAAATTAAAGAAATTTGCGTGAATAGTTGCAATATATTTTTACCATATTACAAGCTTGCTGTCACAAAACATGCCAGTCCCGCTTTCCCCTGTTTTCAATAGTACATTTCCTGAATTTTTGCACACATTTGACAAGTTTTTGCATAAAAGTTGCACATCAAAGACCTTGGAACAAGAGGATTCCAGACCCTGATGACCTTGCAGTAAGAGATATTATGTATTATATGTGTTTTGAGTATCATGGACAAATATCGAGGCTATTCATTGATCACAGAAGGTAATTATGTTACTTATACAGCAAACAATATGTGTTTATTATAAAATACTAAACAATAGTCTAGTATATCTTATCACATAGCAAAACAATGGATGGGTACTAGTGTATACCGTATATCGCTTACACTCAAGAGGTTAATGTTACTTGTGACGCATGCCCCTGAAAGTTATGTTACCCAGATTAATTGTCCCCCTTTTCTCGCTCTAATATAAATTATTAGAATATCCTCTAATAACTAACAGTATGCACTGTATGGAAATATGTAACTTAAAATTAACATATTGAAATCATGGACCTTTTGGGTCTGCGGCCTGAAGGTTGAGAACTCCCCTTTCTCTCCGTCTTTGTGGATCTATTTCTACTAGGTCCTTATTCTGCACGCATAACTTCGAGCATTACGAAGCAAGTATTACTTGATATAAAGCGGTTTTTTTTTTATCATAATGCGACTTCAATCACTTTCAACCTAAACCTAGTATCTATCTGTGAGGACTGAAAATGCACAAAAGCATCAATGGCATACCCGTGTGACAAGTTAAAGTAACGTCGATTAATAATATGATAATTTGAAGGAGCATATTTTTTGTTATTTTGTCATAATATTACTTGAACAAAGACTTAAAGGACATTTTATATTTGCCAGTGCTGTTGGTTAACTAACATTAATAATGTAGCCCTTCATTTAACATCCAGGTTAAATATTTTAATTTATCAACAGCTGGCACTGCGGTTAAGTATGCGTGAAAAGACCATTTAGCGAAGTACGTACAGCAGAAGTGTGTACCTCGAGTAAACTAGTTTGTCTACAATTTCACCAAAAGTTATGAATTTTATATGAGCGGGCGGAAGCAATAATTTCATAAAAATTAACAAATGGTACATGCTAAAATCACCGTTAATTATACGTACTATATTTGGCATCAAACGATATTTAATCGTTTCTGTGGGAAATTGTTTCTTAGTTTTTATGAGAATGATTCAACTAGAATAATACATTTTATTTTTTAATAATCTAACAAGCAAACAAACTGATGAGGCAGAAAAAAGTTCTACAATTCTGTCTTCCTTCATTTTTAGAATGTCAAAATATTTGAACATGCAAATTTTGGCAACTTGAGCGCAATTACTTTAGTCGACGATATAATAGTCAGATTCTTGTTTCTGAAGTGTGAAGAAAAAGTGTAGAAATACCCTTTTATTTGTAAAATGTTGGAAGAAATGGAAAGCAAATACATGGTAATGGGCACTGGGTGAAAGGTGCTACCACTTGGAGGGTATGTTCTTCACGGCTGCCATCTTGAAGACCGTCATATTTTATCTCGATTGGTTTCCTTAAATGGGAAGGAGAACGTATAATATGTCATTCTGGGCTAGAATTTTACAGAAAGCAGATTTCTGAAGCCAGTTTTGCCGTAAATATATTATTGTGAGAGATAATGTTGCGTGACATTAGCATGGGTTAATAATGCAATAACACACCCATTTTGTTGTCAAATAATGAAGATGTTGTAAACTAAATGCACACAAATGCATGTCGATATGGTAATATGATCAGGAACAATTTGTATGCATAAATAGGTTTCAATTCCTGAATTATTTGAAGACAAAATGGGTATTTTCAGATTATTGCATCATATGCCCATACTAATGTCATATCCCATAATCTCTCACAATAACACATTTACTGCAAAATTGAGTTGAGAAATGTATTTCCGTAAAATTCTAGCCCAGAATGACATATTACACGACTCTCTTGCAATTTAAAAAAACAATCGAGATTCAATATGACGCACTTCTAGATGGCGGCTGTGAAGAATATATCCTCCAACAGGTAGCGCCTTTCACCCACTGCCCATTACTGTGTATTTGCTTTCCATTTCTTTAAGCATTTTACAAATATAAGGATATTTCCGCACTTTTCTTCGCTCTTCAGAAACAAGAATATGCCGACCGGGTAACCGCTCGGTCTGAGACATTAGGCCCACGGCTAAAAGGTCCCGTGTTCAAGTCCCGTCAGGGGTATGGATGTCTTTTCACTAGAAAGTGACGGATAATCGTGACGAGCCGAAGTTAATAGTTACTCAACTGGCCCATATACAAATAAAGTTTTTACCAAAACTGACTACATTATATCGTCGATATCTCCCAAAGTAATTGTGCTCGAGTTGGCAAAATTTGCACGTGCGCATATATTTACATTTTAATCATGATGGAAGAAATAAATTTAGAACTTTTCTCTGCCCCATCAGGGTGTGCGATTGTAAGTAATTCCTGAAAGTTTTTGATTTGAAGGTGTCAACTATAACTTTACATTTCGGTGTACCGGATTCGGGTGCGGAAAATCTGGACACCATAGTTTATTTATTCTTTAACTCTGAATGTTGAAAATATGGACAATGTGCGTCCCGATCGGGACGCGGGACAATGGGCCGAAACTCGGCACGCTTCCGACAGAATCGGGACAACTGGCAACCCTGGTTAGCCATGAACATAAAAATAAAGCTGAAATAGATATGCATTTCAAGTTTCAAAACAACAGTGATCTAAAAGTGGTAGTACGGGTGGTACGTTTGCCCTGGATCTTAAATTCTTCCGTTTATTTTCTGGTAGGTTATATACGTGAAGGTATTTGTAGACATAACTTCTCCAGCTCAATATTTTTAAAGAGATCCGCTAGAAGTTCTCCACGTTCATTTCTAATCGTTCTTAACCGTGACTGATCCCCTTTTATAATCCTCTTATGCAATTTGCCTTACCGTTTTCCTCTGTTTCCTGAATATACTGCGTCATGTTTTTTGCTCATTGTTTCTAAACCCACTGGTATAGAATACGTATAGAAAATCATAAATTTAAAGGATCGTTCAAAATTGAGAAGCATATAGGCAACCTAAATAGATGTGACAGCAGACATGTAAAGTTAGGGGAATTGATGTTTGTAGATTTTGATAAGCATTGCACTGGTAACGGGATGGTACCAATTTTTAGAGAAATAAAATAGTTCAAACAAAATAATGTCCTTAAATATTTATTAAAATTAGGAAAATACGATAGAGGAATTTATCACATGCATTTCTTTTTCAGGTAGTAGTAGATACAACTACTTTGATTGGCGACCTAGTGGCCGTAAATTCTTTTGGTCTTGGTGGTTCGAATGGTCATATTCTACTGCGTCGAAATCCTATATACAAGATGGAAAATGAGAAAGAAAATAGCAATAAAGTACAGATTGTTTGCGTGTCAGGATGTACCGAGGAGGCTGTGAAAACCCTTTTGACTCAGGTGTGTAGCGAATGTAGAATGTTATTTAAGCTTAGTTTTAATATTATATTATCATATTATTATGGTAATAAAATGTCGAGAAAATGTTTGAACTGGATTAAGAACTAAATCATTTCCTAAATTTTTGCTGTTCACGTAATGCAATCCAAGCCAACGAAAGTTTTGATAGTGATTATTAAAGATATAGCGAAGTTTATTGTACTTCTTATCAATAAAATTTTCGTCTCCAAACGCCGTGCAGCTAGGCCACCCAATTAACACCTGATATAATCGTGTGTGGTAAAGAGACTCTTCGATCTCCTTTCGTCCGTCTCTCACACATAACGAGAATCAGCAAACAACTAGGGCACATTTTTTTTCTTCAAATTTTACAAGTATTAATATCTATCTTAAAATGAAAGAATTAAAACAAGATGAAACAGCATAATAAGATTATCCAGGGAAAACTTAAACACACGCGAAAAATAGAAACCGATGGATATCTGCAAGAATGAGGCAGAGAAAAATAGAGATATAAAGGGGAGAAAGAAGAAGAGAGATGTTACATACGTAAAGTAACAAATAAGATAATGAACTAAATGGTTTGAGATTCAAGAATTTGGATGAAAACATTGACAAGTTTAGTTTCTCTTTCGTTCTGTATCTGGAGAAATCATGTTAACTACAATGAGAGAATTAAGTATGCAGAAATACTTCATCAGAATGGTATATCAATGGCATTCATAAGTATTTCCAAGTTTAATTTAGGATATTATCATGTTGAGAATAAATCTACTATTGTATGGTAAACGTTCAATCGTGAGTCATAGATTTATTGAAAATATGCACTGTTTAAAATATATGGATGGACTCAATAATATCAACATGGTCAGCATATATTATCGAATATTATTGTGCTAATGAAGCTCTTTCTTATTACATTGACATAGAAATATATTTTGGTTCTAAAATCAGTGTATGGATTGCTGTTTTATATGATAAAATTAATTTATTACTGGGTTGAAATTTAGCTTATCCCTAGATAACTATCACTAATAGAAACGAATCATAAGCTCCGTAGCGCAATTAAATTTAATCTATTTTATAAAAACCCATCAGTTACTAAATAAACTCGGCCTGATTACAGGAGTTTTAAAAGAATGGACAGATAAAAGTTTCGAATTTAAAAGGAGTAAGCAATCGAAAGAACAAAATGTGACGGACAAACGTATTCCTTCACATTCAGATTTATTGACAGGAAGCAAGTCCGCATTATTTTGTGAATTTAGTGTATATAGGTTTGCACCCGTACACACGCGTGATTGAAAATCCAGTTGCTAGAAATTTTTGGTTAGTGAATATCCGAGGACATAAGAACCCAGCTGGCAGACTTCGCAACGCTGCGCCACCCGGACAGCAGATGGGGTATGCGACCTCATGGACAGTACATCATACCGTGTGTAGTAATGACTTTTATGTGATAATTCAGTGGTTAATCAGGTGTGATACGGCCGGTGAGTGAATCCTTATTGCGTCCTGGTTACCTGAATATAAAAATGACTGTGTGGCAAAGGAATAAATCATATTATAGAGAAGTATTTGGCACAGCTTATTATTTATAGACGCGAGATGCCGCTGTCAAGGTAATGTTTGTTTTCCTTCTTTTCCTATATTGGATGTGACTTTGGATAATCTTTACAGTGAAAAATATGTTTATTAACGAAACTTGGATATAATATTCTTGTGCACAAAATCTGTAAGTGAAAATAATACGCAATTCTCATTATCGTACCGTAACGACAAGAGGAAATGTTTTTAGATTCGGTCTGTCACGTGACCCGCTGGCATTACTTGAACGGAACTGTTATTGTTATTAACTGTCGATTACTGCGTATGATTTAATTTTGTCCTTCAGTGTGTTAGCTACATTGATGCAAAGTGGACATAATTTAATATGATACTAATTAAACAAAGAAATCAAAGAAAAGTGTCCTATATCTAAACCATTGTCTCTTGTCCAAATCAGTAGTAGTAGGTGTAGTTATGCATCATAACTACTGAAATTTATAAATGTAAATAAAAAAATCATAGTAGGTGAATATTAACGTTAATTGATTACGTAACATTTGAAAATCTGTCAGAAGCTGCTATAGTAGAATTACTAAGTCTGTGGCCAGATAGTGTAAAAATGTATATTCTTACACAATACGTTTGCAGCCACAAAATATAATAGCGGTATTGATGTTGCTTGACCTAAGGAAACGAATTGGTTAAAGTGGCCCTGAAGTATTTTTGAATGGCCAAGGACGTGATAATAATTTTGGAGTATTTGTTAGGTTTAAACTTTATGTTTGTTCTCGATCCATTATGAAAGATTAGAGTAAAATTACAAGTCATAGTTGTAGGTGCTACAGGTGTTCACCAACAAGTGAAAAACATTGATTACGCAGGTAGAAAAGGAAATCTAAGCTACTATTAACTCTAGATAGGGTAGGATAATTACAGTAACAGCTTAGGATACGCTGTTAACAGAGAATACTGTATTTTAAAATATTTGAACCAAGTTATATCGTCGCTATCTAAACTATTCCGTCATTATAACTGTAGCGAATATTAAGGTCAACGTGCTGACATGAAGTTGTATTTTGAGTATTACAATAACTAAGCAAATGTTGTAATGTTGGTTTAATTGGAATCGATAATACTGATTTTATATCATGAGAGTACATTGCGATTTAAGACAATTAAGCGAGAAAGAAGCGTTATAAGAAAGTCAACCAAAAGAACGACTCGTATGTAACGTGAAGCTGAGCGAAGTGCGTGGATACCCGGGTGTATTACAGTATTATTATCGCTATTTTGTTTCGGTACATATATTATTCTCCATCAAACATTTTATAGTGCTGAATTAAATTATTTCTATTTTATCATTGGACGAAAGCGTGGAGAAGCTATTATACCATCGTGCGAGTTGTGAACGTATGGATGTATTTGTATCAGTCTATTGAAAGTCTTTGTTAATCAGAAAAGCTAGTAAGAGTGAGTTTACTTTCTAATTACAAGTTTAATTTTTGACATATACGGAAATACGTTGGTAAGTGTCATAATCTATATTATGACTAAACCGTATAAAAAGTGTTTAAAGTGTTAATTTTCCCTTAGTACACTTGATTATATGTTGGTTAGAAGTTATTAGACAAGTTTTAAGCAAAAGTGAAAATTTCTCGAAATTTTTGTCTGACTTAGTAGCGTAATTCTATGACATATACAAATAAAGTGTACCTCATCTGCAAAATCACGTTTTTGGTGATTGATTTAAACCTCGTTTTTAAGTGTTTGAAGTGGTTTTTAACCGTTTCCCACCATTTTTACCATGCTATCGGGATCGCGATTCTGATACAATATTGGTGTTATTAGGGAGGACAGGGAGATTATTATCGGTTCAACCGTTCCAGTACCGTCTGTACCCTTGAACATGCGGCAAATTATTGAAGCTACCGTTAGTCCAGTTGCAGGTGTTAGGGTAGCCCTTATCCTAGCCTGGGACTCTACTAGTCTTTCTTTTCTCACGTCGCTATGAAAATAGAAGTGAGACGAAAACACTGAACCGATGTATAGTCATCTCCCACAGTGGTCACAATAACATTATAAAGTACAGTTCCCAGAAATTCATCAGCAAGATAGAAGCGACCTTTGGGTTTTTATATTTTTTACGGCAAATCCAATATATAGACGAGTAGTTTGGAAACTCATTAACTTCCTTTAAAAATGGCGACCAAATTTGGTGGCCAGATTAAATACTCATGATTTCCAGTAAAAGGGAAGAGTTCTGAGACATATCAGGATAAGGTGAAAAGGTTAACACTTATGTTTGTGTGCGCGTGGTTCGGTTGCAGTTTGGTGGGTTTCCTTGAACTATTTCGGAATACATTATCGTAAACCAGTAGGTACAGTAGACCATACTTTCCATTCCAGACCAGTAATGCAAATCGAAGATGAGAAGATAATTAATTAATGATAATTTTGCTGGTAAATTTCTAACGGAAAGATACAAGTCCAAACTGCATCAAAATGAAATGTTACAAATGTTCAAAATCAAAACTGGCATGTTTCTTATGGACGTAGGAAACCTTATCTGTTGCAAATTTCAAACGTGAATAAAACAAATTTGATAGTTCAGGTAAACCTCAATATGTTGGTAAGTTATAAGATGGAAACAAGTTTTGTCCCAAACTGATATAAATAATATTTCTCGTCTCGAAATAATAAAAAAAAAGGTAGCTAGTTTCTATTAATTTCTGAAAATCTGGTTCGAACATGTTATTCTGGATACCACCTCTTACAAATGTAAGATTCTAATAACTACAACACTAATGAACTAATGCTTTTAACACACTGCGCAGATAGAATAAGCACGACTGAGCGGAAACGGGTCACTGGGTCAATTGGGTCTTCAGGTATGATTTGGACGGGATAGCTGGGACCGCGACAAAGTGTCTCTCCGACAAACTGTATCTCTTCATTTGGTTCGTTGCCGACAAAGTGTCCCACCGACAAAGTGTCTACGACAAACTGTATCGCATTCCTGAGGAGGGACACTCTGACGGGGTTAAACACGACAAACTGTCTCTCTTCTCATTTGGTTCATCGGCGACAAAGTGTCTCTACGACAAACTGTATCGCATTCCTGAGTAGGGACACTTTGACGGGACCAAACACGACAAACTTTCTCTCTTGTCATTTGGTTCATCGGCGACAAAGTGTATCTATGACAAACTGTATCGCATTCCTGAGAAGAGACACTTTGACGGGGTCGAACACGACAAACTGTCTCTCTTCCTCAATTTGGTTCATCGGCGACAAGGTCTCCTCCCACCAAGTATGTTTTTCTTTTATTTACTTTCATGATGAGAAAGCAAATCATTAACACCAACAAGGTAAGAATTATTTAATTTTGCAAGAAAAGACAGTATTAACCTTTGAAGAACAATTAAGGGTTAAGGGAATGAGGTCTGACAGAACTGATAGAATCTAAACATTTAAAAATTGTATTATGTAACTTAATATAACTCTTAAAGTAAATGGGAACAGGTAAGACGAAATGCACAAAGATTTCTTGGCCGAACCAGGAGTGGTTGGAAAACAGCAACAGTTCTCTTATCAAGTCTTATTAACAGGGGTTTATCAGAAAATCGTTACGCTTAAACAAATAAGGGATGTTTTCAATCAACTTGTAATATCACTATTGTAAAGATTCTTCCAACAGTGGATCTCCCGATTCTAGAGCACCCCCTTTTTCATTTTTGGCTAAATAATTGTCCGATTTTGTCCCCCCCCCCCCACAACCAAAAGCCCGCAATCCCCCAAGTATTTATAAAGCTCTTATAACAGAAAACAGTCCATTATAATAATAGTTTCCTTCATTTTTATCTTTGTTTGCATTTTTAGGGAGCGTTTTAACGCCTTCCCCACTTATCCGATTTTCTTCTCCAACGAACATGACCTGTCCTTTGAGCAAATAAACAGTATATGAAAGTATCAAATTGGTTCACGCGTTCAGCAATTATTTTGTGAGACATACAGATACACACAGAGACATACAACACAAATGCCAGTTGAGTCAACTAGGAGACCTCACTACGCTCGGTTAATTAGTTCATCGATTTCGAGTCTTAAGAAGGTGTCCAGAAAGAAATTAAAATATTTATGACAATATGTTATATCACTGCTCTCAGAGTTAGAACTCAAAATCAGCTAAGAACAAGCAAGTATTACTAGTATAAAGGTTCTTCGAACAGTAGACCTCGCGATAAACCTGTGGAAGTTTCATTCGAATTCGTCAGTATTCATTTCTGGAGCACCGCGTTCTCGTTTCCTGGCGGCACCCTTGTCCGATTTTTCCCAGAATCCAGAATCCTCGGGCAGAACCAATAGCTCAGAATCCTCGATGTTTGTTTTCCTCCAGTGTTTCTGAACAACAATAGGTTTTCCATATACGTTGAATAAAAGTGATTTAAGTGCTTTAAGATTTAAAAGAAAAAAGAAAAAATATGCAAGTCTCTCAGTATTATAGATTTTAACAACAACCATTTGAAACAAAGACGTGTGTTTCATTTTTAATGGCCCAGGGCAGCAAATTTCGGAAGTGTCAGTGAGAATTATTTTCCAGTACATTTTTTTAGGAGCAATCATTTCTCTAGTCGGAGTAACTATCGTGTTTTCTTTTTTTTATTTCAAAATCACTCAGAGGTGGCCAATTTACACCAAGTACCTGAGTTGAGATGGAATGCCTCAAGAATTGCAGCTGATATATCTAAGGTTGGCATCTGTGGTTTGTTACGTAGCTCGAAAGTGAAACAAAATCTTTAAATTACAATATCAAATGGTACAATAAAATCACTACGTCTTACTGTAGCTCGAAGCAGTGTTGACACCTCTTCCTTGTATTCACTTACTAAACATTCTAGTACTGCCAGCTTGCCGCAATATGAGCAAGCAATATTCTTGAAAACCAACTTTGTCTCTCTCTCTTCATTATCTGAATATTTTCCTGTTCGTTCATTTGACTTTGGCAGATTGTAAGGAAAATAGTCTTACCAAGTGAAGTTTAGCCATGCATTAAAATTGCGTCCTGTTTACATTTTTATTAATTTTTTGTTACTTAATTCATATTGTCTTTATACAGTATAAAACACACCTACGTGCCATTTTATATAGTGTAAAGCATAAGTAAAGGTCATTTTATCCAGTGTATACCTCGACCTCAAGGGGTGCTTTAACCCCCATAGCCACCTTGGATCCGCGCCTGTATATACATATATATAGTGTAGTGTGTTAAATTAACGCGTAAAAACAAGAAAATGTTCTCTTGAATATTGGTCAAATGGCACTAGTTTTGGAAAAAAATGTGTCGAAAGTGTGGGAAAATGAAATTCAGAGACCTATTTTTAAAAAGTGTCCCCGGTGTATGAGTGGATAAGCTCGGCTCGTCGAATTGTAGTCAAGGAGCCCCGGGTTCGATTTCCGGTGGGGACACAAGAGATTCGGATCCCTCGTTATACTGTAGGTCCCGTCCTTTGGACATCATCATCCCATGGAATGCAATGGCTGATAACCATGGGTTCACCTTGCCCAGGAACCTTCGGGTCAAAGACCTTCGTTCGGGCAGAACACCACATCATATTTCAAAAACTATCTAACGTAAAGAGTGCAGCTTGAAACCTCACAGTCAAAGAAGTACCTGTTCTATTCAGAAATGCATGTTTAATATTCTGCAATGCGTGCGCAAGGGATTCTTCAATGGGACTTACGAACCGAAAAAAATAAATTTAAATTTATTTTTTTTTACTCATTAATCTAACACCCTGTATAAACGAAGTCTGCGGCGCAATAACCCGTTGAACAGGTTTGCTTCACTTTATGTAGGTAAAAATTTACTTAGAATTAAATTGTGTCAACGATAGAATGAAATGAGTTACCACCACCGGCTTGCCTTTATCTTGATCAAATGTCAGTAGTATCAGATATAATTATTATTTAGTCTGGTGGCTTGCACAGCGGGGATGATCTTCCGTATTTTCTGCATCACTACATTGTATCTTTCTTTATTGCTTATTACCTTTACAGTATATGATTCTCGTGTGTTCACCCCGGCGTCGGGAAGTGGCGTCCCCATCGCCCAGTCAGTTTTACTGGCTGCAATGAGCCCTGGCAGCTGCGAACATCGTTGCTGCCTATGGGAAGTCCAACAGCAGACCAGAGTGCTTCTCTGTTGAGAAGTTTCACTTCTCACTTACGTAGGGGATTAGCGGCCTCATCGCAGGTCTACGGACCGCAACGAGATGCATTATCACATAGCCTGAGCAGCAGATCATCGCTGCTCGTATACGGCGTAGGGAATTGGCGACCCCATCGTCCAGCCGGATTATGCTGGTTGCAATCAGCTCTAGCAGCTAAACATCTACGCTGCTTGAAAGAAGGACCAGCAGAGAGGAGTTTCATTTACATTCACCTCATTATTCATCCACAGATGATTCATTATTTCATCTAATCTTGTGCTGCGACTTGGACCTCCACGCAATGACAAAGGATGTGCCAGGATATACTTGCATTGACGCTGGCCCCTGGGACCCGAGGAAAGGGGCGGAACCATTGGATAGCGCCTAGCTCTTAGCAGCAGATTCTTGGATGATCTAGCTCGCTGAGACTGGGAAGTGCGCCATTGGGGAGCTCTTCGGACCTTTGGTCTCGCCAACACTGGGGGGAGTGGGTGTCCCAAGTATCCATCAGTCGGGAGTGCAAGTGATTTCGACGCCAAGGCATTGGACTTCGCCTCGATTTCTAGCTTGCTGACAATGGTGATGAGGGTAGTACCCGGTAGCCTCGTTGGCTCCTCAGAACGAAGACGGAGAAGTGTGGGCATTTACCGCTTTCATGCATCATGGCTCCACCACATCCTAATAATAAGTCGCCGTCGCAGAAAGAACAGCGTAGAAAGAAGAGACAAAATGAAGAAAAAGTCACTGAAGTAAGTAAGAAGGCGCATAAAGCTAATGAATCATTCAGTGAAAGGGACGAGAAAATAGAAGTAGAGGAACAGACAAGTATCGTACCGAATATCATGCGATATCTTGTAATCAAGGAAAGAATGAGACAAAATCCAGGTGGTTTGAATTGATTATCCCCTTTCATTATTCAAAGGCAACTTGCTCATGTTGCAGGCGAGCAAAACGGCACTTTGTTAGTGGAGTCGTCTACTGATAAGCAAACAATTAATCTCCTGAAATTGAAGTCACTAGGACCATTTCAAGTTCAAGTTGAACCCCACTGTGAATTTAACTTTAGTCAGGGCGTAATATCTTGTTGGGACTTGCAAGATGTCCCTGAAGAGGAGATTAAGAGTGAACTTGCCAGTCAAGGTGTCGTCAATGTTAGACGCATTAAAACTAGAAATAGTGGCGAACTCTAACCCATGAGCTCGCTAATTTTGACATTTGCCACCCCACAGTTCCCCAAGGACATGGAGGCAGCTTTCTATTGTTTACCTGTCCGTTCTTATATACCAAGTCCGCTCCGCTGCTTTAAATGTCAGCATTATGGACACACCAGCACGTCGTGTAATGCGACCAATGCTGTATGTGCAATATGCGGCACCAGCAGCCATGGTGCAGATAATTGCAAATCACTGAATCCCCAGTGTGTTAATTGCAAGAGTGAGCACACGGCCTGGTCGCCTGACTGTCCAGTTTTTAAGGAGGAAAAACGAATTCGGGAGCTTATGATTCTAGAGAAAATATCTGCTGGTGATACAAAACGTAGAGTAAGAGAGTCTAAACGCACCCTTCCATCTGGTGCGTTATCCACAGTAGCAGCACGACTACAAGTTAAAACTGTTTCAATTGGCACCCAGACAGTTGATGTCTCAACTCAAACTAAGGGACCTCAACCAGATAAATCTAACAATCGCCAAGCCTCTCCAACTCATCAAGTTACGCCGATGCATGCTGAGAGACACATATCTCCTGTGCAGTCTTCTAATACTCCACTAGGTGTATCTACTTTTCGTGCCAGGAAAATTTCACGATCTAGTCATATGTAACAACTAGCGTCGAGCATCAAACGTCTGACTACTGTTCTTGCTACTCAACTAGCTCATCAAAATTCTCCACCTGTATTGAATGCACCGAGTTCATCTCTAAACGCAGATATGATTGAGGACGATCTGATGGAATCGGAATATACTCTAGTCGGAAAGGAAGGGAAACGGTTTAGGTTAAAAAGTAATAATTCTCTTTCATCTTACTCTTAATGGCTTTGCTCCAATGAAATCTTAACGGATTTAATTCCCACTATGAAGAACTGAAAGTCTTGTTATCAGATCTTTCCCCTGTTGTAGTTTGCTTTCAGGAAACAAAGTTTAAAACAATTGATCTTGAAGAACTATACACTATATCGCACAGATTTTAACACTGATGGGCGCGCTTGTGGCGGTGTTGAAATTGATGTTGTTGTCATGCTGTATTCCACACCTATCCACAATGCTACGAACCTACCAGCGGTTGCTGTTCGCGTCTACCTTGAGCAGCATGTTACAATCCTGAATTTGTACATCACAAGGGAACAAGACTTTACGCTTCTTGACCTCCATAATCTTTTGTAGCAGTTACACCAACCTATAATTTTAGTTGGAGATTTTAATTCATATAACGTTATTTGGGATAGCGATCGTACAGATGTCTGCGGTAGAATAGTTTAAACTTTTATTGATGCTTCAAACTTAGTTTTATTAAATACTGGTGCTAACACGAATTTTAGTTTGGCGCACGTACTTAGCGATAGACCTGTCTCTCTGCAGTGCAGTTCTTGCACCCATGCTGGCATGGCGTGTACATGACGATTATATGGTACTGATTCCCAGTAATTTTAGACTTTTTAAATTTTTATCAAGCACCACGAAAGTTACCGCATTGGCATCTAAAGCGTGCTGACTGGAGTAAGATGTTCCATCCGACAGTCTGGTCGAACGCCACGCCGGCGTTCTATTCACTGGTGGAATAATGAGCTCGAACTAGCACGGCGACGGCGCGCTCTACGCGTGTTCAACCGATATCCTACAACAGCAAATTTCAATGGAGTTCGTCAATCACAAGCACATATTAGACGTCTCATGAAACAAAACTCGGCGTACTTCCTTTCGTAAATACGTGTTTTCCATTAATTTACAAACGCTAATTCGAGAGGTGTGGGAACGGGTCAGACGTTTGCAACTATCGTTCCGAGCCATTGACTGCTCTGAAGCAGAAAAATGTCTTGCATATTGACCCAGTAGAGATAGCTTATCTTCTTGGAGCAGCCTTCGCAGCAATCCACCTCTCAGCACTATAGTGCTAATTTTGTAAACATTAAATGACAGGTAGAAATGATACCTCTACGCTTCCACTCTCATAATTCCGAAGCATATAATGCCTCTTTCACCGAGTGGGAACTTGAAACTGTTTTGCGGGATGTTAGAAACACATCCCCTGGACTGGATGATGTAAATTATGAAATGCTACGACACCTTCCCTCCCAAGAAAGGTCTTCTTGCTAAATCTCTATAATCAGATCTGAAGAACTGATAGCTTCCCGGCTAGTTGGCGAGAAGCTATTGTCATTCCCATTCTGAAACTTGACAAGGATAAACTAAACCCCACAAGTTACAGGCCCATTGCTCTCACTAGCTGCGTATGCAAGCTACTTGAGAGAATGATAAACCGACACCTAATGTGACACTTGGAGTATAACAACTTGCTTTCTAATGATCAGTGTGGGTTTCGCCAATATCGATCAACTGTCGACCATCTTGTCAGGTAGGAGTCTATTGTTCAGAACGCATTCCTCCGGAATGAATATGTTCTTACTGTGTTCTTCGATTTAGAGAGGGCCTATGAAACCACCTAGGGATATGGCATATTACGCCAGCTTCATGACTGGGGCATTAGGGGCCACATGGCCCATTTTATATCAAATTTTCTTAGCGATCGCTATTTTCGTGTCCGTATTGGTGATCGTTTCTCAGAGCGTTATTTACAGGAGAATGGCGTACCTCAAGGGAGTGTCTGAGCGTAACACTGTTCGCTATTGCAGTGCATAGTGTTATGGCTTGTATTCACCCTCCTGTGCAAGGACTTTTATATGTTGACGGCTTGACGATTATGTGTAAATCTGCGAATATCAACCTCGCATCTAGGCAGATACAGTTGACGTTTAATCGTCTTGTTAAAAAATTGAAAGAAATTAAGGTAACTGTTGCTCCATGGAAATCATCTCGCCGAGAAAGTAGGCGTGAGGAAGTACTTTTATGTCGTCTATGTATAGGGCACAGTCGCATGACTCATGGATATCTGTTGCGACGTTTGGACCCTCCGCATTGTAGTGAATGCAATTGATTCTTAAGTATTCGTCACGTCCTTTTAGATTGTCCAGGATATAATCATCTCAGACAACGTTATAACATCCCCAATGACATTGCGTCATTTTTAGGGGATGAATCGACTATATTGCGAAAAGTTCTTACGTTTGTTCAAGAGACCGGTTTATTTCCGTTTATTTGAGATGATTTTGTTGTTTGGCTGTTAAGAATATGTAGTTTAATTAATTTATTTTTGTGAAGGCCCATTTACAGACTTCACGTTTTTAACTTGTTATGCTAAAGACTCTATACCTCTTTAGTTTTTACCTTATTTTCTTTTTCTGAAGACATTTTACATTTTCAGTTTTATATGATTTTATAATTTTAGTTAATTAACAGCAATGTTTAGACGTAACAAAGATAAGGGGCTTCCCCCGTATCGGGACGGGCGTAAGCCTTAGTGCTGTTACCGCCCATTCAATTCATTTTATCTTTATCTTAAAATACTGAAAATAAATTACTTCAGCTTCATTCTTTAATATACTTGCAGTTTTGCGAGAAGTTGGTAGAACGTTGGCTTCGCATTCGGGAAGTCGTGGGTCCGATTCCCACCGTCGACCTTCCTGACTGTGATTTTCCAGGATTTCTTTTCATTGAGTCGAATCAGTCAGGAATGGTCGAACACAACAAACTGTCTCTCTTTCTCATTTGGTTCATCGGCGACAAAGTGTCTCTCCGACAAACTGTATCGCGTTCCTAAGGAGGGACACTTTGACAGGGTTAAACACGACAAACTGTATCTCTTCTCATTTGGTTCATCAGCGACGAAGTGTCTCTCTGATAAACTGTATCGCATTCCTGAGTAGGGACACTTTGACGGGGTCGAACACGACAAACTGTCTCTCTTTCTCAATTTGGTTCATCGAAGATACATTTTGTCGCCAACAAACTGTCTCTCAAAATCAGGTCCACTTTGTCGTAGAGACACTTTGTCGGCGAGACACTTTGTCATCGTCCCATTTGGACCGGGACACCGGGTCTAGAATTCGGTCCCGGTGAACCAATTTACACCCGGTAATCCGGAGGGAAAAGCAGAGAATTTAATTTGTTTCCTCGGGTTTGAACAATTTTTCTTTCAGGCGTGACCAGGACCGGAGATCTTATCCCCAGAGAACGAGAAATAAGAACAGGAAATTCTGAGTTAATTATATTTTCCAGACCGGGTCAAGTTTTGGACCGGAACTTCGAGACACTTACGTTCGGATTAGGCCGGTTCATCAAAAGTGACCGGTTTGAGCTCTGGAATATGCACAAACAAAGAAAGTGATTGTAAGAGATTGAAGCAATAAGTAAGAGAAAGAAAAACGATGAATAGAAAGAGAGAAGAGAAAGAGATGAAGACACGATAAGAAAACATGAAGAGAGAGAGAGGCGAACGAAAAACATGAGAACTACATTATCATTATGCTAAAGAACAGACACACTGTTTACTCTCCGATTTTCTCCAGTGATACCAACTAGTTCTCCATCCGGGAATGGATCTGTGTTTGCAGCCATCATTTTATGCGAAAAAGACTCTACCTGACTTAGCGATCGAATCCAGGTATTTAGCTTGCAGTTTAGCAGGATAACGATTACTCCATATGTTACGCTACCCAAACCATCCAGTGTTTCTATCTAAGGAAGGTAACAGGAAAAGTGGATCCTTCAGGTCAATGATGTCTTCTGTTATCGTCCATAGACCTTATTTTGCTTTTCCCAACCAAAATTTGTAAATTCCACTGGTGAATCATTCCACAATCAAGTCAACCAATAGTCTGGAACTTAAAGTCTCGGAAATCCAATTTTTTTGTAAGAAAGTAGTACTATCAATAAGGATGAGAAATAGTTATAAATTGTTAATAGTTTTAAATTGTTATAAATTGTTAAAAAAATAGAAAAAATCGACTGATTTTTGACGAGATTTGTTGCACCATTCGTATAAGAATTTAATGCGCTATAATTTGATATATTACTTGACTTCATTAGAGAAAGTTTTATATTTTTAAAAATAAAACAAAACTTGTTTCTGAAACACTCAAAATCTACTTTATATATATATATATACCACGACAGTGAATAAGTTCGTGGACTGCACGCAGTTTGGCGCTAGTTGTGTACTACAGCTGAGACGTGACGTCCTGGAGGAATCAGTGGAAGTTCCAGGGGGGCCGAAAGGCAGCAAACGCGGACGAAACAAGCGCGGGAAAATGGCATGTGACGTAGGTCTGGACAAGCGAGGCAAAGCGAGTGTTTCAAGTTCGTAGCTTGAGATTGCAGAGTGCAATAGTTCGGCTGCGGAGGTAAAACGATTCTGTGACTTTCGTTGTGCTTTTTTAGTGCTGTGCGTACATCTGTTATTATTATTGTCATCGTTGTTGACTGTTGTTGGTTGTGGTGCAGCTATTAATATTATTATTATTGATGTTGTTCGTGGTGGTGCAGCTATTATTATTGTCGTCGTTGTTGATTGTTGTTGTTGATTGTGGTGTAGCTATTATTATTGGTGGTGGTGAAGCTATTATTATTGTCGTCGTTGTTTACTGTTGTTGTTGATTGTGGTGCAGCTGTTATTATTATTTTTGGTGGTGGTGGTTGTGGAGCTATTATTATTGTCGTCGTTGTTGACTGTTGTTGGTTGTGGTGCAACTATTATTACAATTGTTGTTGTTGCCCTGTTGTCAGCAAATAATTCTACTGACGGTGACGGTTTTTACAGTGAAAAATAAAGAAAAAAGGCCGAGGCAACGGGGAGGGGGGAATTCCCAGGCGTTACGGAGCTACAACCTTCCGAAAGCGTGGGAAAATGAACTTCAGAGCGGATTATTGCGAAGACTTAAAATCGGAGAGCATGCGGTTGAGAGTAAATTAGAGGAAGTCACACCCGGGCTATCCAACAATACATATTGGAAAATGCTACAAGTAGGGCGCAAGGGATTTCCCAAAGGAAGTAGGGGATTCCCAGAAAGACTTCCAAGTAAAGATGGGTCGAAAGGACCACAAATGGGATGAGTTGTCAGCAGGTAACAATAATGCATTGCCGGCACATCGATATCTCAACGAGAATTAATGTTATGACCATTTTTATAAAATAATGCGTGGTTGCATATCAGACAGGTGTGATAATTAAAGATAGTCAACGAGCGTTTGACTTATTTATTAATAATGAGAGAGATTAGGAATATCCAGTCGGATGGTGGTGAGTACGCATCTCAACAACTGCAGTGTAGTAAAAAAGACGTCCTCGTTGGTCGAGTGGTCAGTGCTATCAGGCGTCAGTGATGTCACAGCAGTCTTGCATTGTAGCCCGCCTGGAAATGAATCAGGTGTATGATTAAAGCGTAACAGCATGCAAAGATGGACGGAGGGTATTAGTTAATGAAGAGGCACATTCGGCTGGTTAGTAGAAAGAACGCAATGTAATACAGCAGCCAAAGAAGGATGACATGGAAGAGAGAAAACAAACACGCGTGTGTACTAGAAATATGTGTAAACCAATGCAAGACAAAACGTAGCAAGTTTTCCTTACAATGTCACAAGCTTAAATAATTCAATCAGTCAATTCTACACAAGCAAACAAAATGCGTGCAAGAGAGTGATGAATCCGAGCTGAGTCGGAACGTACGAACATGTACTACCTATTGCAATGCCGAATGTACCTATAATAGAATACTTGAAAAAAGGTATTTGCACATTCTAGCAACTCTGATTTAGAACTCGACTATGGGACATTGGGTGTTTTGCGTGCTAATTTGTACGAACGCTGTGTTGTGTATTCTCCAGTGTATGAGTATTGACGCTCGTTAGCCTATGTCACGTACCAGTGGTATTTTGATCAAGGGGGCGGATTCGATTGCGACTCCGTCCGTTGTACGAGTGTAAACGGAGAGGGTCAGATTATAGTTGAAAATGCAGAATTCGTCATTAGGACGTTATTTGTATGTGATGGAGTGTCAATGTCAAATCATCGTCTCGTCACCTAGAACGTAATTAAAGACTGTGGTCGCTACCCTCCTCTCCCCTGATTATGCATTAGATTGATTCATGTATCGGAGTTTATGTACTAGAATTGCCTATACTCATCCACATTTCTGTGTAGGTCTTGAAATTCGCTCCAACTCGAAGCAGACCAAATACTATTCAATTCTGGGGTCTCGTGCTTGATTGAATTGTTATACGAGTGATAAACGAGCTGGTGCGCATGTAAGGACGAGACCTACAATATGTGGTCAAGTTGGCTCCGAACGACTGCTTTCAGGAGACCCGGACGGAAGTTGAACTCGTGACCGGGACACGAAGCACGCACACTAACCTCTCGGTCAGTGCGAGTCATTGTGATCGTTAATGTATTCCAACACCCCTAACTTCTTTTTGTATGATATTGCCAAGTGTTTCTTCCAACAACATACTGAGGTACACAATGTTACATACACTCACTATATTCTGCAATGGTCAAAACTCCAGCTACAAAGTTACTCTTGGACGTTTACGACGCAGCTGGAATTCGTGATTCCCGTTAACGCATTTTTTTAGTGTAGAATAGACAGATTGATCTATTTAAGCTTGTGACATTGTATGGAAAACTTGCTACGTTTTGTCTTGCATTGGTTGACACATGATGTCTCGTACACACATGTATTTGTTTTCTCTCTTCCATGTCATCCTTTATTGGCTGCTGTATTACATTGCGTTCTTTCTACTAACCAGCCGAACGTGCCTCTTCATTAACTAATACCCTCCGTCCATCATTGCATGCTGTTACCCTTTAATCATACACCTGATTCATTTCCAGGCGGGCTTCAATGCAAGACTGCTGTGACATCACGGACGCCTGATAGCACTGACCACTCGACCAACGAGGACGTCTTTTTTACTACACTGCAGTTGTTGAGATGCGTACTCACCACCATCCGACTGGATATTCCTAATCTCTCTCATTACTAATAAATAAGTCAAACACTCGTTGACTGTCTTTAATTATCACACCTGTCTGATATGCAACCACGCATTATTTTATAAAAATGGTCATAACATTAATTCTCGTTGAGATATCGATGTGCCGGCAATGAATTATTGTTACCTGTTGGCAACGCATCCCATTTGTGGTCCTTTCGACCCAGCTTTACTTGAAAGACTTTCTGGGAATCTACTACTTCCTTTGGGGAATCCCTTGCGCCCTACGTGTAGCATTTTCCAATATGAATTGTTGGATAACCCGGGTGTGACTTCCTCTAATTTACTCTCAACCGCTTACTCTCCGATTTTTCGTTTTCGCAATAATCCGCTCTGAAGTTCATTTTCCCACGCTTTCGGCAGGCTGTAGCTCCGTAACGCCTCGGAATTTCCCACCCATTGCATCGGCCTTTTTTCTTTATTTTTCACTGTACTATCACCTCCCGAAGTTTGTCGGTCCGTAACCTTACCACCCTGTATATATAAGAGTTCAATGTGCTTCTGATTAGACTGTATCTGCCAGTATGATTTCAGGATAGCATTTCAATGGGATCATGTTGAAAAGAAATTGTAACAGAAGTACACAGCCACTTATCCATAACGTGTATAATTAGTTTAAACGGCAGTACGCATAGTGGCTTTTAGCAAAGTAAATTTAATTGGTTAAAATGTGATATGCAGTATCTTTATTCCAGTTCTCTTGTATATCAAACCGAGCTCAGTGGTAAAGCATTGGCGTAACATTCGGGAGGTTGTAGGCTGTATCTCAGCGCCCGACACTTCTAATTAGGTTTTCAGGGGTTTTCCTCAGTCACACCAGGCAAATGCCTAGATGTCACCTTCAACATAGGTCCCAACCGACACCTTCCCGAATCCTTCCCCTTATCCCGGCGTAAGCCTTATATATCTAAAGGCCAAAAATGAATCAAATTAAAAACATTGTAGAACAGAACTAGTAAAAACTAATCAGTGTAGCTGATCTCTGTATTTAAAAGAAAGGCAGTGAGATTATTAGTTTGAAATTATTTAGTTGCAGGCTAATAAACCTACCACTTAAACCCTGGAAAAGCCTCAGTCAGGATAGCCGGTCACTGAGATCGAACCCACGACCTACCGAATGCCATGCCAATGCTCTACCACTGAGCTACGAGGGCTCGGTTTGTTCTGCAAGAGAACTGAAATAAAGTTACAATATGTCACATTTTAACCAATTAAATTTACTTTGCTAATTGCAATGATGTGTATTGCCGTTTAAGCTAATTATACACGTTATGTATAAGTGGCTGTGTACGTCTGTTAGAAAACGAAATCAACTTGTGCCAATTGACTTGTGTTCAACTTGACCCAATTGAAATACCATCATGAAATTTTACACATATATTCTAATCAGAAGCACATTGAACATATTTTTCTTCGAAGGAAAATAAAAAAAAAATCGAATTTGAGTTATTCAAAGTTTTGTTTTATATTTGAAAAAGTATAAATATTGGTTTAATAAAGTCAAGTAATATATTAAGTTACAGCTCTTGAAAAGCTGAAACGAATGATACCAGTTTGAGGTATCTGTGACAAACGAGTTTTGAGTTTCGGGCTTTTTTAAAGGTTTCAAAACCCGTCAAAAATCAGTCGATTTTTTCTACATTTTTACAATTTATAACTCAAAACCAAAAGTGACAAAAACATGCAATTTTGTATTTTTAATCATATTCATGCATAGAACACAGTTACCAAATATCACACATTTTGAAAAATGTAAGGTCTAAAATTATTTTTTATTGGTTGATTTGGTATGGAATGACCCCGGTGCGTTTCCTTGCACATTCATTAGAAGTTGATGTTTACTAAGAGCAGCCACTAGTATTTAAAAGAAAGGCAGTGAGATTATTAGTTTGAAATTATTTAGTTACAGGCTAATAAACCTACCACTTAAACCCTGGAAAAACATCAGTCAGGATGGGTGAATGCCATACCAATGTTCTACCACTGTGCCACGAGGGCTCGATTTGTTGTACAAGAGAACTGAAATCAAGTTACTGTATGCCGCTTCATCATCGCTTTGTAAAAAAGAAAACTGGGCTAGAAGACGATTTGGACTTACGTTAGCTGGTCTTATTCAGCAGTCGACCACTTTATACTGCACCATCCTACCAGCTTAAAACGCCGGGAAAATATTAAGAGCCCTTGGCTAGTCATTGGAAAGCGTTCGCTTGCTATGCGGATGATCAGTGGTTCAAATCCTGGCCAAGTCAACCTAATCTCTTTTATTTTTTCTGCAGTACATTTGCAGATCTTATGTGTTGTAGTATTATTTTGAAATGTAAAGATGTATGTGTTCTTTATCATTTTTGCTCTTCTTTTTTATTCTTCTTTTTGCTTCATTTATTAAAGAACTGCTCAATTACATAGTATACTTGTATGTTCACTTGCAGGGGCGTAACGAAATTGATCATGCCTACCTATAAGCAGATAATAGGCCATCTCAAACAATAACTTAAAGTATATTGTAACAGGTGGAAATGTAAATTTAATGCATTAAAACTATGACAATAATCTATGGGATTGCTGAAAAATTATTAAGGAAATAAAGTATTTATTAATCTTATAAGAAAAGAGATAAACATTAATTACGAGAAACGAAACTCAGTACAAATAAGTATATACTTTTATCTGCGACTGGAGTGTTTCTAGTATTTAGAGAATAGTACTTATACATCTCTAATAAAACTGGACGTCGGGTGGCTGAAAGGTTAACGCGCATGATCACTGGTTCAATTCCCTCCAAGTTCCTTTGAACGAAATGCTTCGGAGTCGTAGGTTCCGTCATTAGAACCTTGTTTAGGACGATAGTGACAATTCAGTCAATCAAATGTAACTAAACCATGTGACGAGCTTTAAGGGATATGGGCGTATTGATGATTTTACTGACATCAATAGAGTCACTTTCACTTTCAATACTGAGAAAGCTGAGTTCACTCAGTCTGTCTTGAATAAATTATGAATTTTATTTATGGTCTTTAGGCATCTAAGACTCAGCCCGGGATAGAGGAGCGGAAAGGATTTGAGAAGGTGTCGACCGGGGCCTATGTTGAAAGTGACACCCGACATTTGACTAATGTGCCTGAGGAAAACCATGAAAAAAACTTCCGTCAGGACGATCGGTCGCTGAGATTAGTCTGTCTTGAGTTATAGAATTCCTTAGATAGCTGTTTACAAGATTAAATTTAGAAAATAAGCTATTGCCGTCACTAAAACCACTAAGATGGTTTAGTGCGACCAGTGAGCTCTATTGAACGATATTGGAGTGCTCGATTGCATTACAACGCTATTGATTGTATAAAGCTGAGGGAACACTTAATGTTCGCTAGAAAGGTCTTTCAGGACGACGCAGAGGATATACTCGTATCGATGAGGATGAATGCGGCTTCCCTAAAACTTCGAATCAGCCTTCTTTGCAGACCTTGCTAACCCTAACGTTAAGCCGCGGTTCTCATGTTCATATATGTATTTAGATTGTACAGTTATGTGTTCACATAAATAAAATTTGCATTAGACTTGCGGAAATCATTATTAATTCTGTAGTGTAATGCAACCATTTATATATTATTATTTTTCATATTGTTAACCGTCCTGTTCCAAAAAAAATTGTCCGCTTTTTAGAAATATACATTGAATCTTTTCTTGAACGGAAAAGGACATATAAATTCAATTACTGTTTATTAATTATAGCTAATCAACTCTATAACACAGTAACATCCCCATGAGGAAAACTCGGCGGGCCGCCGGTTGCCCGCCAACCATGAAGGCAGGCCACCGGAGATCTACCGAGTTTTTCTCATGGGGAGTGTTAAAGGTATTTTAAAGTACAAAGTAGGTCTATTCTTATTTCCACTTGAAGTTTGTTACCTGTTTTCACGTGGTTACTGACTCGAAGAAAACAGGAATTCGTATGATGGAAGTTCTATGTTTCTGTATATTTTCTGAAAGGACTTAGTGAGTGAAATTGTGTACCATGAATATAATCTCTGGAAATTCAGGCTCTTTGGAATGCTCGAACAAATTATCCTAGACGAACTTAATCTAATTAAAGCGCTGCAAAAACTACTCTGAAAATCAAAGTACACCTACAGTACATATAAAGTTCACAATATTTCCCTATAAAAAGTCACAATATCTACCAGTTTTAGCGTTTTTAGTGCATAATATACGAACTTTTCGTGAAATTAATATGAACTACGGCACATTTTTAGTACATAATATATGAACTTTTGGTGTACTGATACACAATTTATGAACAAAATGTTCACTTAATAGTGGCAAATGCACTGAAAGAGATCTCAAAACGAAGTGTAGATAATGTGAACTACAGTAAATATGAATTTAATGTGTTCAAAATGTGCACTGTGGGCCAGAAGCTAATAAAAAGTCAAATTGAGCACACTAAAACTCACATTTTTTTCGGTAGGTTCACATAAAGTTCTCATGCGTTAACTTAAAGTTCATTTTTGGTGAAGTTTTTGTGTACTTTTTGTACCAGATCTTCTGTGTTACCTGAATTGAATAGTGTGTCTAGCATAAACCATGTGGGCTTGAAGCACGTGATTATTGTACTTTTAATTAACATGTGCACGAGATCAAATTCAGGAAGTGCTACAACTTTTAGCTTTTTCCAACCAAGTCGCTTAGGACAGTTCATTTTTGTTCTCTATGAATTTTTGAAATAGTGTTTACGTTTAAGATACAATTATGGTGGCGTTAATTACAAAATGTGAATGTCAGAATTACGGAATATTTCGGAATGTAATGTATTGCGAATTTCGAAATTCGTAATTCCGAACACCTCTATTCGGAACCCACTTTGCCGGAAACTGTAGATGAATACTATAGCCAGTTAATATGACTTCAAACTTTGTTCTAGCTCAGGGTTTTACAAAGCCATCGTAAACAATTGAATAGCGATTTCTCTTACTAAAAATAGATTTTTAAACATGTAGAAGCAAACTTACCGAGTCGTCTAAATTGAGAAAGATACCTTTTCTTCTAAACAGCTCTGTCTCAAAAAAGATGATGATTGACTAATATTAGTTGGAGAATGCAAAATAAAGTCTATGGGCGTTAACAGAGTAATTAAGAACAGGTCGTTAACTTCAAGTGTTCACCTTTCAAGTTACTAGCCTTAGAAAGAAACTCTTTAGAATTTCTTTAGAGGTTCTGGGCAGTGTAAAGTGTGAAGTAATGGTTAACGTCTCAGACTTCCAATCTGAGCGGGTTCAATTCTCAAGCAGATAATGTCTTTTTTTACATAAAATGCGACTGCTAACAAATTCATGTCTACGTAGGGAACTACGAGGCGAGATGAAATAACCTCAATGGCGAAAATCAGAGAACATACAGTGTGTATGTTCTTTAGCATGATGGAAAACAACGTAGTTTCAAGTTTTCATTGGTCTTTCTTTCTCTCTCTCTTTCTAGACGTTTCTTTTCCTGTCTTCGCCTCTTTCTCTTCTATATCTCTAAATTTTCTATCCCTCTTTCTCTTTCTTAATATCGTTTTATCTTATTCATTGCTTCTCCCCACCACACACATGTATAGCATACTCCATTTGTGTGGTGTCTGTGTGGATTGATATAAACACTAGTTCATTAATGTTCTAATTATTAGAACGTTATATTCACAATAAAACTAGCCTCAGTGACATTTTCGAAACAGATGAATTTTCAGAAATTGGTAGAAATTAGTCCCCTATTTTGTTTATTTTCAGAGGAAAAATATTCTTTATATTCCTTTGACATAAAACTTGTATCCATCCTTTAATTTATCAACATACTATTAAATGTGCTTTATACACGTTTGAAATGTGATACATGTAAGGGTTCCAATGCTCATAACGAACATTTACAATTTTGATTTTGAACATTTGCAACGTTTCTTTTATCCAGTTTGGACTTGTAATCTTGGCCATTTTTGGTCTTAATTGGATTTTAAAAATGAAATGCGAATAAATGTAAAAATAAAGTTCTGTAGAGACCTTAGTACCTCAGTCGAAAACGGTGTCAGTATTGTTGAATCGGGAGGCTTAGAGTGGGTCTTCTCTGTTTGTTGGAGTGACTTCACCAGGTGGTGTTTACACCGGCCAAATGAACCGAATCCCTCGGCGCAGTTTGGAGATCATATTTTTAGATCCGGGATTTCAGATCCCACTGTCCCTCCAGACCAAAGTCCAGATTGCCGCTGAACTTTTTTAGTTGGACTTGGCCGTCCGAAACACCAACAACCAAACCACAACAAATGGGGTAATCAAAGCGCTGTTTATTCTTTAGCTTTTTTCTCGTGATTTGATTATTATTTCTATGTTTCTGTTGATAGCAAGTTTGTATCATTTATGATATCGGTTTAAAACAAATATTGATAACAATATGTAGGTTCTAGCAGGGGAAAGTTGGACAAAACGTGGAGTGTAGCTTTACTTGACTTTAGTGTGTACAATAAGTAACTGATCAGAATGCCATTTTGTTGCAATAAAAAATTCATCTTTCTGCTACATAGGGATATAGTTAAAATTAATTGTATGGGCGGAAGTATCACTGCTGTTTATACCCATCCCGATACTTCTTCGGCACGTACTGTCTCGGTAAAAGGTATTACGGGAACATAGCATTATTTTTTAAATACGATGTATACGTGCTAGGTAGGCACTTAAGATCTGAGACTGACACTTCCAGTCCTTCAGAAATGTCACGACTCAGACATACCTGAGTGTCTGGCCAATTAATATCAGTTAAATGAAAAACTAAAAGCTGTGTTCTCGCAATATTTTCCATGACTGTACAGTGTACTGGAATATACAGGGTTATTCAAAAGTCCCACTACAGCAGCTTGGTTTTTCACAAACCCACAAGGAAAGGAAGCATCTTAGTATGGACATGTTGAATGGTGGGGAGGGCCAACATTTTGGAGTACATGATCAACGTGTCCGCCATCTTGAAAACAGCTATATTGGATAGAGTTGTTTTTTCACATGGCAATGTTCCCCGAAAATCATTTCAAGCATTAGATTTGACTTACTTGTTTCGGTAGCGGAGTTATCTACACTGAAAATTTACCACTTCAATACCTAATACAGACTTATAGTTTCCATTTGTAGTAGACCTACTTGCCATTTGGAAATATTGACCTCCATCCAATATGATGGATTTCAAGACGATGCGACTGCCACGTTGATCATGTACTCCAAACTGTAGCCCCTCCCCTACATTCCACATTTGTTTACTACGATGCTTCATTTCTTTATAAATTTGTGAGAAAATCATGTTGCACTGGAGGGGGAGGGTCCATTCATATAATTATCAAGCGTAAACTTTCAATGAAGGTAATTTCGATACAATAACATGCAGATGAAATCTAACACCTGGAATGACTTTCTTGGAATATTCTCATGTTATTTAATGTTATACGACCTATTTATTATTTAAATAATAAGATCCCAATTCAATATGGAGGGCACGATATTGTACTTCAAAATGTAAGTCCTCCCTACAACTCCACATTTATATACTACGATACTTTATTTTCTTCTCGGTTCGTGAACTACAAGTCTGTACTGTTTTTTAATCGACCTGTAGTTAAATATTTCAATCCTGTTTCTGCTTTTCCTGGAAATTACATTTTCCAAAAAAGTCGGGTTTACATGTTTTGTTCAACCGAAATGATAAAGTAGGTAAGTAATTTGAATCAATAGTAGATTTTACTACACATCGAAAACATTTAAAACCCTATAATGTCTGTTTTGGAGTGCAAAAGCTATGGCAACAGTGGTAATAATATAGGAAAAGAAGATTTAATAAATAAATCGCTGTGAATGGTAGATGAGAATTTTCTGTTTTGATGACTTACACAAACATTACAAATACATAATTTTGAATATCTCCAAAACAAAATCTCTTTTTATCGTTATATAAAAGCAATTTAAACTACTTAAGAATCACTTAGTCTTTGTATAAATACCGAGTACCATTTTGTCCAACAACTTGCCACTCCATTTTGTCCTATCGCCTGACTTTAAAGATTTCAAGATGGCTCTGCTCATCAAGTTGGTCAAATAAACTACTTTGATATTACACTTAAATATTTTAGAGGAAGGCGAGGTATTTAATTTTGCAGTCCAGGTTTAACAAATCAAGAAATGAACAACAAAGTTGATGTAGAAATAAATCTAAGTTCAGGAAAATCCCAAATTTTCGAAACAAAATTTACTCGGAAAATCTATGAAATAAACACTTAAAATAAAGGAAGTTATACAGTAAGTAGTTCAACTCCCACTCGATTGATGACACAATCTGTCCGACCTGGGGTAGGATAGAGGGGGTACATTTGATTTGAACCTTTTAATTAATAAAACGAAATTACTTTTTTTCCAACGTTTATAAATTGCGAACACTAAGCCGCACAGCTGTCATTTCCTTTTCGCCGTTTGTGTGCATTACCTGGCGAAGTACTGTACTTAATATAATTTGTGTGTGCTAAAGGAAAAACTAATCTCAGAGATTGTAAGCTTTTGGAGAGTAGAGAACTGTAGCGTATTCTTCCATATTCACTTACGAAGTAAGTACATTCCTTCACGTACTAAATTGTCCTTGTAGTTTTCTGATCAACGTTCTTCCTCTCCCATAATAACAGTGTGTGTAATTTGACGTACCGGGGCAAGGTAGCAGCTTATGTTCCTGCAGCTAAAACTTACTGTTGAGGAGAAAAATTATTTTACGACTAAGTTCCTATTATTAACAGTGTTTCGTTGCATCTATTAAAGCATTCCAATTAGGCTTTATGTAAGATTTTCTACAAAAATTCCTACGATTTCAAACTTTATGCAATCCTCAAAACACCAATAAACAAAAGAAGCAAGCAAGTGAGATTTAAGTTTATTAACAACTTCGTAGCTTATATCCGAACAAAAACACCAGAGGTGCAAAAAGTGGAGCCAAGTTCTTTAGCCCTAAAAAGGTGTGAAATGGGAGACGGATGAGCCAAGTTCCTTGGTGACAGCATGTAACAGGAACAAAGGAACTTGGCGCGAGCTGGCAACAGCCTTAAGGTTGGTGGCGGTGGACGTAGTGGGTTTTAGGATCCCCACCACCCTTATAGCTTGAGGATCATGAACC
>JAGDQP010008512.1:43926-62680 GCA_022664845.1 Lepisma saccharinum
AAATTTCATTATTCTAGCGGCAGCCGTTTAGGCTGTGTATTCTTTAAAAGTTTAGGGTTGGCGGCCATTTTGAATTCAAGTTGGCGACTTTTTCAAATTTTTAAAAAGTTTTCTTAATTTGCTACCAATGATGTAGTTTCATACGAAATTTCACTGTTCTATCTTTAGCCGTTTAGGCTGTGTATTCTTTGAAATTTTAGGTTTGGCGGCCATTTTGAATCCAAGATGGCGACCTTTTCAAAATGTCGGAATTTTTCCTTTATCTACTTATCATCCTCTACCTTCATACCAAATTTCATGTTTCTAGCTTACTCCAAACACCCTAAACAATATGATGAGTGAGTGAGTGAGTGAGTGAGTGAGTGAGTGAGTGAGTGAGTGAGTCAGTTAGTCTAAAATGTGCAATTTCAGGGGTCCACAACTAGAACATAGTTTGAGATACGAATATGAAATTCTGTACATCTGCACATATTTACCATATCTCCTTAACGGCAAAAGCTCATATTCCTATCTTTAACATCTTTTTTCTTACGGGGCCCCCAAATCGTCGATTTTGCCATAAACTCTTGTTCCTGTATAACATGCTTCTGGCAGTGCTAACGTTTTCTGACGTGAAGAACTTGGCTCATGCACTGCCGTGCATGTTGATTTTTTATGACTAGTAAAATTTTATCTTACTTTCTTCTGCTTCCGAATTTGTATTTAGAAGTATTTACTAAGAAAATAATTGCGATTGCAATAAAATTAAAGATTTGTTCAAAACTTCCCCAAGTTTAAAGCTACCTTGTTCAACTCTACCCCATAGGGGGTACCTTTGAACTATAGACACCCAGTTTCAGTCCTTGCTTTAAGGTGACAATGAAGTACGCATTCTCTTCTGTTAGCTGTATATGTTTCCATACATGCGTTATTTATCTCTCTCAACAAGTGCTCTGAGTGTGAAGAAGCAAAATTAAATTTGTTCAAAAACGTGTTTAAAGGTTCCCTCTCCCCTACTGACGTAAAGACCCCGCATTCTCGGGTGGTCATTTCATATCATACTCTCATGTCTTCATTTTATTTGCTCAGTTTTCTTTCTTTTCTTCTTTTGTCTCTCTGTTAATTTAAAATCAGAGATTGCATTTTTTCTTAGTTCGGCATCGGTACATTTTAAAGGATTCTCGTTTGCTCTAGTAGTAAGGATGCCGCCCAATACGTGTAGTCGTTTTATTGTAGCTTATACGTTTCCTATAACAAGCTATTTTTCTTTCATTTCTTTATTTTTCTTTTGTATTTGTATTTCTTATCATCTCTTTGTATTTCTCTCTTTCTTTGTGTTCGGTTGTCGATATCTTTATTTTGATCATTTATGTTAATTCCGTTCGATTCAGTTATTGTCTGGCCACACCCCTTGCTCATTTTGTAGCTATATGCCTCGTGCTCGGCCAGCATTCGAGGAGAATATACTGAACATGGCTAGCGATGAACAAAGGCTGCAAGAATGTTAGCTGCGGAAAATTTATAAGTTATTTGAAAGATAAGTAAGGCCGCCCTTCACAAATCTATAGCCAAAAGTAAATATAGCACCCTTACTTTCTTTTGAACCAAATTTAACAGAAGCTGAATATAAGAAGAACATGAAATTGTATTTTCGAAGCAGATGAGATTTACCTGCTATGTGGCTTACATATTGAGCATGTCAGGAGTGAACGAGGGATGCTGCAGTGCTTAAATGGTGGTTCGTCTGTGTTTCTTGGTATATGTGTGTAAGTGACTGTGATTTCTGTTCATGTGTGGTGTGAGTGATTCGTTTCTAATTTTCATATAATTTTATTGTAGGACTAACCCCCTTTCCGTTTGAGTGTTAAGTGTTTCTTGTGCATGACATGATATGTGATTTTCATCCGAAAATATGTTTGTGGCAGTTATGATTGAGTAATTTCTTTGGCCAGGGAACAGTTGTCCTTGACATGGCAGGTATGTTGTAGTTGTTTTCAAATTTCCTATCTATGTCCAGATCCTTTTCACACTATATTTGCTTGAAATCTTACTTTTAAGGAAGTCAAGGTTTGGACCAAAAAAATTCTCGCCTGATATTTGCTGCTTGCTCTACATTATCTTTCAAGATGCACATTCTTTTATTATGTAAATATTTGGATTCCTAATTAGAAATTGTTTTGCGTGAAATTTTATAATAGAAATTAGCATTTTTGCCGTGATAAAAATTTAGAGATTTAACTCACCGTTTGGCGATGTTTACCGGTACTGCAGTTCGAACCTCTTTTCCGTTTTCTCTATTTATCGTTTGCCAGTCTATGCGATAGAAGGTAATACAACTTAACCTAACATAGCTTGAGCTATGCACTTCGTATGTATACTTTGAAATTACGGTTAGGTTACATTCAGTTACTTTCTCGAGAGCAATATGTATATTATTTTGACTATTTTTGTAAATATTGAAACACGAAATTTCTGTTCGGAAATGCTGTTAGTACTAAATGGATTTACAAATTTTAATATTTTATACTCAGAATAAAATCCTTCACATTTGAACTAAATATGTTCAAATTAAATTTTGAAATATGAAGTAAAAAATCACAAGTTTCTGTAATGGTATATAAGAAATATTTTCCTCTGTTTTCGGCGTTGAGCGTGGTTGTTAATTACGTATAAATTTGTTATGTGCAAAGAACAAAACATGTGAAATTCACTGGCAATAGTATGACATGAAAAGTTTGCTGAAAACATTTTTGCTGTTAAATTTGTACACTAATTTCCTACGAACGAACTACTGCTTTCTCCTTAAGAAAATAAATTCTGTTTACCCAGGTGTTTGAGCAGTAAGGTTTTATTTAGGCAGTAGTTAGTCTATCATTACTTGTGGTAGTGTCAAATACAAGCCCAAATTTTACCCAAAGTCATTGCAAATATATATTAACGCTAGGTTGCTGTCGCAGTGATAACGAGAATCAGAGTTGGCACGACTATTTGTAACTTAATTCAGTGTTGTCGATGAAGAAAAACAAAGACAAATTTTTATTTCATTTATTTGAATATATAAATCAGCAAGCGAAAGTGTAACTTTGCTTTTAAAATTATACTTGTTCAATATTTTATTCAGTTGTGTATTATAGTAATCCTTGTAAGTTAATTAACGCTACGCAATGACCTGACGGAACTTCTAACCCACTGTTAAAACGTACTACTGAAAAGATCAGTGAGGTACTCAATTTGCTTGGTTTTTATTACAGACATTTCCCTCCTATTACTCACAGGGATTCCACAAGAGACCGCTTCTCTTATTAGGAGTGGATCTTAAGGGAGTTTCTTCGTTGGGTATACCTATAAGAACACCTATCCTTACGAAGAGGGATCCCACTGCGAATGACTGTCTCTCTTGAAGGTTGGGAGTTCGTAGTGTAGTAGTATCTCATCCTATTCAATCGGTGAGCAGAAGGCGACCATTTATCGGAGCAGGAACGGAACCAGTTGCTCATACTTACTCATGCACACCATTGCGGAGTCACGATGCTGGGTGACCGTTTCTCCTTGAAGGAATGGAGCCCGCCGTATCTGAATCTTCTTCACGTACCTTTGAGGGATAACGTCTTTTGCGCGACCGTTTCTCTCAGCCAGGAACGGAACTCTAAAGAGCGTTGTCTCTTTACCTCACGTTCCTTCCTTTGCTGTGCTTCCCAGTGTCAAGCTTGCCCGCTGCGTCGCTGAGGCTATCACCGCTCATGGTGTTACATAAATGATTATGAGACTCAGGAACGCAATCTGTGCAGCTCCAAGTGAAGTGATATTCTGGTGAACTGATTTTGTACAGTGACTTTCTGTGTTAGAACCATATGGATATTATTATATCTGTTTGTACGTCGAGTCTTCAGGACCTATTTGAAGATTCCTTGACCAGCAAAATTGATGGGAGAAGTGCTGAAATAAACAAGAATGAAAGGAAGAAGATACGAAAGGAAACTGCTGTGTAACAGTTTCTGCTTCAAGCTTTAGTAAAGCTGTAATAATCCTTTTTGGCTTAAGAAGAAGAAGAACTAAAGTTATTCTGGAAGCTTCTAAGCTGATATATAGTTCGTCTTTTGGGAAAAGATCTTCGTCAGCTTTGACGTTGAATTTGGTTTTCAAGGCGTATATATTGCGTGAAAGTAATACTAATTAAGTCCTAGACTGATATGGGAAGATGGTATATTTCCTTTATACATGTGTATTAAATATATGGATTGCATGTGATTGTACTATAGCTGCATGCCTGTAGTACGGTGTTGGATACAATGGTTTATGGATATCCTTATACTGATGATTAATACGGGAACTAGTTTCAAAGTAAACGATGAAATCTGATTTGGGATCAGTTAATTTTTGGAATTTTAAATGAGAGCACTCGGAAAAAGTTACTAACTGAAACCGATCTAACTTTGGAAAAGGCTATTGATATTGCAGTTGGAATCGAGCAAGCACAAAAAGAAGCATATTTATTAATGAGAAAAACAAAACGTGTTGATTCTGTATATCATATAAAGGATAAGGCTAATGTACAGTATAGGTCTAACAAGAATTTCTCGCAAGCTAATTTTTATTCTATTAACAGATGTTGCTGGCGATGCTTTGGTAAACGTGAATCTAGTAATTCTTTTTGTAGAAAATGTGGTCTTAAAGAACATTACAGCAAATCACGAGCATGCACAGGTAGAGCATTTTAGAGGTACCAATAGAATAGAGATAAAGCGACTTCAGGAAATTTGTGATGTAACGAGTGCTGAGTTTAATAAAGATTCACTTCATATTGATGATATATTATTATTATTAAGAGATGTTAGAATGGATTCACCTACAATATCTGGAAATGAGATTTTATCTAACCTAACAGTACAGTACAATGATAAAGCAATAACAGTTATATATATATATATATATATATATATATATATATATATATATATATATATATATATATACATATATATATATACGGGATCTCTTTATAATTTAATTTCTACATGTCTTGCCAAAAAGTTGAGCCTGCAAAAAACTGCACAAGATTCCGTTGAAGCATTACAGTTGTTAAATTGTTTTCTGGTAATTTTCTAGGGACTATTAATATAGAAACAAAAATCAATTGGAGGTTACATGGAAACATTATCTTTGAATTTGGTACATGAAAACTTCAAATACATAGTTTTGGGAAGAGTGGAGGTTACATGAAAACATTATCTTTGAATTTGATACATGAAAACTTCAAATACGTAATTTTGGGAAGAGAAGATTTAAACCTATTGTTTTATAAACGGATTCAAACATTCATACAGATTATATTAGTAATGCAAAGTCCAATAGAGATATTCCTTCTCAGGAAATACAAAGTATAAAGAAAAAGTTAAATGATAATCACGCTTTGATAGAGAAGATAAATCAAGTTAATAATAACTTATTGGTGAAAGTTCAGGTACTCCAAGGTAAAATAGATGGTTCTAAAAAGGACTACTTAAATATACGTAACACGCTGGCGTTTATACCTGATAAGGAAATATATACTAGCGACGTAGGTTTACAAACTACTTTGGATGACTGTTTTAATCCTTTTCAAAATAAATATTCAATCCCTGAGGCTATTAGTCAATTTAGTCAAACTTATAATATTCCTGAGTTAACAAATGAGCCTACACAAACTATATCACATTGAGATATACTTGAGACAGTTGCATATTGAGACAGCAAGTTAGACAGATGATATAGGTCTGTATTAAGACATTTGAATATTGAGACAGCAAGTTAAACAGATGATATAGGTCTGTATTAATGGGTTTAACTAAGCAAGCGTGTAGACAGGATGAACTGGAAAATAAAACGACCAACTTTCAATGTGAAAACAGTATAAATAAAATAGGAATTCGAGAAGATGAGGACAACAGCCTTTTACTTGAGGTTGGTGATACAATGATAGCTTCCGCTGAGAACGTTTTAGCTTACATAACTTCAGATATTAACTTAAAAATCATTAAATCTAAACGGAAGAAAAGAAAAGGAAATTACACTGGGCCTTCCTGAGAAGATATGGAGAGAGAGGAACAATTTGATAAGTTCATGAATTCTGTAGACTCCTTCAGTAGTGGAGATTTGGTAACAGATGAAGATATTTTAACAGGATCCAGGCTTAAGACCAATGAATATCTTAAGTAATTTGGGATGTTAAAAAAACTGTGAGAGGGGGAGAAGTGCTGTGTAACATTTTCTGCTTCAAGCTTTAGTCAGGCTGTAATAATCCTTTTGGTTTAAGAAGAACTAAGGTTATTCTTTAAGCTTCAAAACTGACATATATAGTTCGTCTTTTGGTTAAAGATCTTCGTCAGTTTTTTATATGTTGAATTTGGTTTTCAAGGCGTATATATTACGTGAAAGTAATATTAATTAAGCACCAGACTGATATGGGAAGATGGTATATTTCCTTTGTACATGTGTATGTTAAATATATGGATTGCATGTGATTGGACTATAGCTGCATGACTATAATACGGTGTTGGATTCAATGGTTTATGGATATCCTTATATTGATGATTAAAATGGGAACTAGTTTCAAAGTAGACTATGCATTGATATACTGTACCTGTCATTATAGCATGGTATTTGATATCAAACCTACGATCGGTAGTAATGTTTCGGTTTAGTATACGTCTTTACTTGTATATTTGAACAGCGCGCGCCTAGATTTGGGAAAGTTTCTAAAGTCTACCCTTAGGTGTTTATGTAATTATTGGATTGTGTTTTGATTCTGTTGTTGAATAAAGATTGTTGAATAACTATTATAGTTACCTATTAATAAAGAAGTCCTTTAGAAACCAATGTTATACAAAGTGACCACATTGTTTAATTGATTAATTTCGTTTCGATTAAGTTAAGATAGATAGCTACATATATTTATACCACGTTAAAAGGTACAGTAGTAATCGTAGTTTTAAGATACAACAGGAACCTCCCGGTGAAACAGGAAATAGAAGAGTCGGTGACGCATACTGCCCTAGAAGAGATGCTTCCAAGTGTTATGGGGAAGTATTGTCACGAAATGAAGTTACAAATAGAGGACACTAGAAAGGAGCTTAGGCAACTAGACGTGAAAATAGAACACCAGTCGCAAGAAACCAGAAAGAAAATGAAGTTACACATTAAGGAAATGAGAAAGGATCTGAGGCAACTGGACGTAAAAATATAACATCAGTCGAAAGATATCAGAAACGAAATGAAGCAGTTGAATATGAAAATAGAATATAACCAATTGGATATAAAATCTCAGGTTGAATCCATAAATAAGAGGTGCAAGGTATCCACGGTTGTCCTCAAAGCTGATATTTGGAAAATGGTTGATCAGGTTAAGAATGAAAAGAGGCTGTCAAGAGGAATTTGGAAAGCGTACGAAAGGATGTTGATCAGGTGAAGGCGAAGCAGCATCGCATACAAGACAGGGTGGAAAAAGTAGCTGGAGACCACAACTAAACATAAGGAAGAGTTGATGCACCAAGTAGCAGAGACAGAACATAAAATGGTTATACTGGTTCACGTTAAATGTTCCGAAATTGAAGGAAAGATTATAGAAACCTGTGAAGACACTGGTGCCTTCTTGACCATTAGTCTAGGTGAAATGGAAGAAATTACGAAAGGCATGTCTATACAGGAATCGGAAGTGTCGATACTTAAAGGAAGACTGTTGAGTGGGGATAGAATATATGAATGGCAAAGGGAAATCGATATAACGATGGAACGTACGGAAAAGTTTGGTTCAAAGGAAGAGAACACGAAACCTGAATGCACCATTAAAAGTCGCATATGTAAAGCCCATTTCAGGTGGAAGAGAAGCGGGATTTGTTTTCAGAGAACATGACGATCAAGTCCGACATGCTCACAGGGTAGAAAAAATGAAACCACAAGCGCGCTCGTCAGATGAAGAAAGTGGATTCTCCGATGATAGCAGTAAGTCCAGTCAATATGGGGCGTCGAGATTATGTCGTAAAGTTATGCGTAACCGCAGGTACGAAAGTAGAAACCACGATCGAAGATATACAGAGAGAGAGAGAGAGAGAGAGAGAGAGGTGGAATGTGAGCAACGAGGCGTCCTCCAGAGTCAGTCTTTCATGGATTAAAGTTTTCTCATGTTATCCACCTAACCAAGGAGAAGTTACGGCACGTTCCTTCTCGATGTAGTTCGAAAGAGAGGCGGATTTCATTGGGATCACCCCGGGAAGGTACATAGAGATTCTTCCCTTCGTGTTGAGGAATCCTGTGGTTTAACGGTTCCAATCCAATGTTCATCGTTTCAACAACTATAAGACCCACTGTTGTTCCCGGCTGTTCCTAGAGCACTATCACTCTCATGAGCTAACCTACGCTAAGTTAACACGATTAAGGACAATTCCGTTTAACCCAAAGACGGACGTAGGGGTGAAACAATTCGTAATAACTACGTTCTCGGAAATTAGATTTGGATCCTACATGCAGCGAGATCCAAATCTGTAACGTTCTCATCCCATTGCTTCCAGTGACGTTCCGGTGGCAATAGTGACTGTAAAGAATATGACCTTCCCAGACATGTTAGAATCAATACGGAGATTGGAACTAATACATTACAAGTTTAAATCGAAACATATCCCGATGAATGATCAGAACATGGAAGTTCAGAGTGAAGATAAGCCAAGGATAAGCGCGAAGCAGCGTGTTGACACCACCAAAATCGATCCTAACCCATGAACTGCAGCCATATGTTGTGTACCATAAGTGTATAGAGAGTACTATCTACAGACTTTAATGACAAAGATAAGTTGTTTGTGGACACGTAAATAGTGTATAAAGAAATTGGGTATCTCTTATATCTTCCTTTCCTTTTTGTGTTATTCGAATTCATTTACCTCCCTAAAGAGAAATTGATTCTAGTAGGTGAAGAGGCAGGAGAAAATCATGAGACGTTTCTTTTTAATTAACGATATACCTCTTCTGTGTTTATATTGTCGTATGCTCGTGGCACGTTGGCAGATACTCAGGGTCAGGAACAACGTTAGGGTGAAAAATGGGACAGCGTCAAATGCAAGCCCAAATTTTACCCACAAAATCACTGGAAATAAATGTTAGCACTAGTTTATTTTCGCAATGATGACAAGCAATCAGAGATTTGTAACTTTTCATAACTTAATTCATTGTTATCGATGAAGAAAAAAAAATATTTCATTTATTTGAATATATAAATCAGTAAGAGAAAGTATAACTTTGCATTTGAAATTTTGTTTATTCAATCTTCTATTCAGTTTTGTATTATAGCAATTCCTGTAAGTTCCTAACACAATCCTTGACCTGACAGAACTTGTAACCTGCCGTTAATACGTACTACTTAATAAATCAGGCAGATACTCAACCTATCTGGTTTCTATTATAAACATTTTTCTCCTAATGCTGAGAGGGATTCCCCAAGGGACCGCTTCTCTTATCAGGAGTGGATCTTGAGGCTTGTAGTCTCTCTTCCTGGTATAGTTGTGATCGTCGGGAGTTTCTTCGTTGGGCATATCTATAGAAACACATATCCTTACGAAAAGGGATCCCACTGCGAAAGACCGTCTCTCTTGAAGGTTGGGAGTTCGTAGTGTAGTGATCTCTCATCCTATCCAATCTGTGAGCACCAGGCGACCGTTTATCGGAGCAGAACGGAACCAATTGCTCATACTTAGCCATTCTCGCCAGTGCGGAGTCACGCTGCTGGGTGACCGTTTCTCCTTGAATGAACGGAGCCCGCCGTATCTGAATCTTCTTCACGTACCTTTGAGGGATAACGACTTTCGGGGGACCGTTTCTCTCAGCCAGGAACGGAACTCTAAAGATTTCCTCAGGTTCCTTTACCTCACGTTTCTTCCTTTGCTGTGCTTCCGAGTGTCGAGCTTACCCGCTGCGTTGCAGGTGCTACCGCTTATTGTGTTACATAAATGATTATGAGACTCAGGAACGCAATCTGTGCAGCTCCAAGTGAAGTGATATTCTTGTGAACTGATTGTATTCCGCGTATATTAATTTTCCTGGTGTCTATGGTAACAATGTTTAAATGGGTTTGAATTTGAAGTTTCATACTAAAGCATAACGTAAATAAGAGAATAATCAGTAACTGAAGTTTATCTATATATTCTTACGTTCATGTGTAATTGCTAAAATCCACAAATGCGAACATGAACACAGAAAGTTGGAGACGTTGGTCTGGCAGCTCAGATGACATGACTACCGCGATCAGCATACAACTTTAATGTTGAATGGAATTAAGTTTTTTGATATGTAGTAATGCAAATAATTGTAAATTAATAATTACTAACTTCATTAGACAAAGGAATAATTACTTGGGGGTTCAGTTTCGTTTCTTCGGGAACCTTATTTTCTAGTTGGCAATAAACTACACCTTTCTGTACACTTCAACTAGAGGTTTCCCTGGTAGAAATACAGCAAAATGGTGTTAGATTCATTCTTTTCGGATTTGGACACTCTTAATTATTTTCATTATTGCCACGTACTATAAGAAATTACAAACATCTTGCGAGAAACTCTGACATTTAATAAAAAACGTTTTCTCTTAAAAAGAAATAAAACTTTCGAAAAAATTCCAACACTTGATCTTTCACGCACACATTTCCAAAATTACAAATCGATGATTCTATGTTAGGTGGTTTGCCTATCTTCCACGCTTCAAGAAGCATGTATACTAGTGTCATGTAAAGAAACTAAAACTGCTAATAGTACTGTAAGCGCCAAACGTGATAAACTTCCTTCTGCGACTACTTTCGGAATACATGGCTGCGCGTTGTATTCAAGTACGGTTTCATTTCACTTAAAAATAATGTGATTTTCTTGAAGTTACAAATCTATACACAAATCAATCTATTCATTTCAAAGTTATTTGTTGAAAATTTTTATTACTGGGTACAAACTTTTGACGCACACTGTACATAGAAGGAAAATATAATAAACGGGGTGACAGAGAATTAAATAATCAGAAAAGTAAGAAAATTCAAATATACATTTTCCTTTAAGGCTATTAAAACTAAGGAAGGTCGAATATCGTTGACCGATTATTGACCGAATATTCTGGCACAAAATTTATGTGTACTTTGTGCATGAACACTATATTAAAAAGCTATATGTGTAACTTAAATAATGCGGCGAACTACTGTGTGTGTGTGGGGGGGGGGGGAGTTTATGAAATTTTGCGTCACATATCTCTTCTACAAAGATTATTTTACGTGAAATTCTATGTCAAGATCTCTATCCTCGCCTCTACTCATAAGATTACAATTCCTTCTTCGAAAAGAAAGAACATTAAGCTCTAAAGTACCGGGAATTGTACTGGCTCTTCAACTTACAGGCACTTTCGATCCTAAACTAAACATCAAATTACATTAACTTTTACGCATGCTCTGAATTTCAAATTTATGTATACGAGCATAAAAATAACATATTTTGTCTCTCAAAAAGTAACCAGACAGGTGTTGGAATAGATGATGTTATTAGAGTGTTTGTATTTACAAAACACCTACATCATTCACGATGTATTATTTCCTTTGTTTCCGAACGTTTACATATTTCTGGGCTATTAAAACACTGAAGACGTAACTGACAGCTAAACAGAGGCTATTGCTTTTGACCGCACCAAATAACATAGGATAAGATAAATTTTAAACATTTGCTGGTGTAAACAAGTTTTACATAAATATTTATTGTTTGCCTTATAAATTTATGCTGAATATAAAAAACAACGGATATTTGAAATGTGATGAATAACTTATACATTAAATTTTAATAATCTACTAGTAAATTTAAAACTTTTTCTATTTTTGTTTCTTAATATTACAATTTCTTTACTTTGCATATTTATAAATGTTCTGTATTTGTATAGGTAGAAGCAAGTCCAAATGATGTAGATTTCTTTCACCTGTTGCATGAAATATTCTCTAGTCCCATAAAAAATCATAATTTTCGAGGATATACAATGGTAGGAGGAGAAAACTCTCATAACGAAATACAGGTAAGCGAAGATGATCCATTTACCTCTTTCATATTTGAGAGTGTTTTGGTTCATGATATCTATTGACCATTTTGTTGTGCACATTATAGATAGCATATGTTCTAAACCTTCATATGTTAAAATTTTCAAAGCTCGGCTACGTCATTAATAGGTAAGTAGGAATCATATATGGTTGGAATTCGCGCTTAGCAATTATTAATGGATTTTCTATCTAACTCATGTTAATTGTATAGGTTCGCAACAATCTATTTTCAGAGAGAGAGTGAGAGGCAAACCCTATAATGCTCCTGCTTTGGAATCGTATGGTTTTGACATATGTATGCCTGCATCTGCCCTAATTGCCGGTTGTAATCATTACTGTATGGGTTTCATCCATTTCCGGAATGAAGTGCAAAAATGTTCGTTCATTAACGTTAGCGTATTTATATCTCTATGTTATAAGTAATTATTAATGCAAGTCTTATTAGTTCCTGTTATTATTGCTACATTTTGCGAGTGTTCTGGATATTGGAAAACGTAATTAAACGTTTTTGTTACTAGTTTCTAATTACCAGTCTTGTTGCCTGTTTCATGCAGTGATCTGTATCACTGATAGACTGCCTATGACAATGTTACAAACATTATTACATTTTTCATCAGATTTAATGCCATTGCCTTTTGATTTCAGTATTCGACAGCGGTATTCATTTCATCGATGTAGGCTGTACCCTTTTGCTACACAGGTTTTATTGCTATTTATAGACAAAATGTACACAGAAAAAAGTAATCATAGTGTAATGTGATTACGCGCTCGTCACTACATGTTACATTGTGTTTTGTTAATTACTTACAACCATTTTTTTTATTTCTTACGTTTTTGAAACTATGAAAAAGGGAACATTTTTCGTTGTTTTCCACCAGGCTTGCTCTGAACAAGCCGTTCTGGAGTATATTGCAGGTCGACTCTTTTACATGGGCATTTTCATTCTTGCTCGAAGGATCGAAAGCCCATAGGAAGAAGAGACATTTCCAGTTTTCATTCATCACTGCGTAGATACATTTCTAAAGACAACCACTTCAGAGAGAGAGAGAGAGAGAGTGTGTGTGTTCTCATAGCAGTTTTAACGGATCAACTTTCTTGTTCTTCCTTTTATTTTTATTTTTATTCAATTCAATCTCCTTTCCAGTCCAAAGGGCTGGGGGACCAAACTACTTTTTAATTGATTTTTATACATACTGTTTTTCGAGGCTTTCTTGTTTCCTGAGAGTTTGATGCTAGCATTAACTGGTTTTTTTTTGTATTTCTGTCTTCCTTTTTGCTGTTGAAAGATTACACGAAACATCAACCATACCTACACCTCCATACACGAACCACTTCCGAGTGACTTAACGTGACCGTCTTAAAAAGGGATTCCTTTTATTCTTTTACTTTGAACGAACGGCTTTTCAGGAGTGAAAAGCGAGGGAACCTTGGTTTGTGTTATTCACCTGCCTACCGATTCTGAGGTGGTGAAGATTCCAATGGGTTGAACTATTTTCGTTTCGTTTTGTACTTTGCCTTTTCTCGTGTTACTTTTCTCTTTCTTCTTGAGTTTGTAATCCTATTATTACAATCATAGTTAACAATAGTAGAGGGTTTTGCAATTTCGGGGAATTCAATAGAACCCCCGCCTGGCCGGCGTTCAAGTTTGAACAACGGGATTAGTGTGTGCATGAGGGATTAGACGGGCAGGAGGTAACAAACAAAGCAACAGGAAGTCGAGTGAGTGATGTTTGATAAAAGGGTATGACAGGGAACATAAGAGACTTACAAATGAATATATATAAATGTGAAATTCACGCCCCAGCAAGCCTAATGCGATGATAACGTTGAGAATAATGCAATAGCTGGGCATGGAAGAAAGAAATCAAACTACGAAATGAGAGGCTTAGAAACGGATTTATAGAACTTCACGCACGAATAATTTGAAAGTTGAGACTAACCTTTTCAATAGAATGTTCATTGATCCTGTGCGCCCTTGCAAAGAGCGTCCATGGCAGAACCAGGTGAGAGGACTTTGTCTCATTAGGGGATTACACTGGACTGCCTAATTGAACCTAAAAACGAGGTATCATACGAGGTTCACAGCACTTGAACATGTTTGAGAAAGAGGATGTGACATATCAAAATCGGACCATGCTGGCAGGTGAAAGAGATGCTTTCGATTGCAAACACAAGAGTTGAAAAACCGATGTTTGAAAAGGATTAGTCGAATAAGGATCAGCAATAATCATAGGCAAGTTTCAGTATTTATTTGGGCGTAAACGAGATCAATCGAAGAATAGTTTTGAAGTGGATAATGACTCGAGCACAAACCAATAGCTTATAAAACGAAGTCTTAGAAAAGGTTTTGAAAGAAGAGTAGTGAATTGGATACTCAGCCGACTGGAAAATCAAAAGTCTCTTAGAGAAGGTCTAGAAGAAGCAAATTATAGTTGCAGTAATTATTTGTGCGTAAAGAAGATTATACGAAAAGGCTGGAAGTCGAGATTCAGCCGCATTGAAAATCAAGAGCCTCTTAGAAAAGCTTCGAGAAGAAGCAACTGAAAAGACCAGTAATTATCTGGGGTGGAAAGAACATCAAAAGAAGTAATAACCTACACTGACATTAGGAGAGAACGATTTCATTACGCAGTCGCTTGTAAAAAGAGCTTAAAAAAAGCCTTCGACAATGTGCATTATGATGGGAAGAAACAAATTAAAGGATTCAGATATTCACGTAGTCCGTGCTAGGAAAAGGTTGTACTGATAATGACATTTAGGCTATTTATCCATAGAGAGAAGGGATTCTCTTGTTGCGTATGAATAGTATACATTTGCTACACCTTGTGAGAATGATTAATAATGGATAATACTGGGAAAGGAGTTAATTCTCTTGCCGGGTTAGTGTGTAAGGATATTCGAGGGATGATCAATAGTGGATAATACAGTAATATACGGTCTGTCGCAGAATGTTTGTACTGTTGAGTCCCATCCATGGAAGAAAACCTGTTTGTTAGGTAATGGGAAACTGGTAGTTTTAGGCATGTCGGTCACTACCACTGTTGGATATTACGGATATATACAACTCTAGAAATAATATTTTTCAGTTAATGTAGCTTACTCGTAGTGACAGGTAATATACCTTAGTAATGGGAGTCGTGTCGATGTGCTTTAGTGTGATTTTTTAACTTGGCGTCCCGGCAGGTACATGAGAGTTTGTAAAAGTAAGTTGTAATATGCATGGTCCTACCAGAAATTGATTGTTTGATTCGCATTGTACCAGTTGAGAATGCAACGACGTATTCGTTTGCAGACCTACGTTTTCGTCTTGATAAATACAGATTCACATATCATTTTGGATAGCTACATACAAATATTACATAATTAGAGATATATGAATATAAATTGTTCTATATATATACAAATATAAAAAGTATAGATATATAAATAAAGACAGTTTTTGAAATATATATATATATATACAGGGGTTGGACAAAAAATCTAAAACGTTTGAAAAAGTGTAAAAATCAAACCTAGTATGGTGTGGGGCCTCCTTCTGCGTCCAAAACAGCTTGGATCCGACGTGGAATGGACGTATACAGCTCCTGAATCGTGGTGTGTGGAATGTTGTACCATTCTTCCTCCAAAACATGCTCCAGTTCCTTAAGGGATGATGGTGGAGGGTAATGAGACCGAACACGCCTTTCTAACACAGACCACAATGGCTCAATGATGTTCAGATCTGGTGATTGTGGGACCCAGGGGAGGTGTGATAGCTCCTCGTCATGCTCCTCAAACCATGATTGCACCGTTTTTGCAGCGTGACAGGGTGTCAAATCATCTTGGTAGATGCCATCACCATCCGGGAACAATGTGTGGGCCATGGGTAGAACCTGGTCCCCGAAAATGGCCTCATACGCCTTAGCATTCATCATTCCATGCAGGGCTATAATGGGACCTGCAGAAAACCACGATATCACTGCCCATACTGTAACAGAACCACCCCCATGCTTTACAGTTGGGCGCAGACAGTCTGGATCATAGGCCTGCGATGGTGTTCTAAATACGTAAACACGACCGGCTGTTGGAAACAAGGTGTAGGTCGATTCAGTGGATTACGTGTTTCCACTGACCAAGCGTCCACTCCTTGTGGTCCTTGCACCACTGGATACGGCGCTTCGCATTTACTGCTGTGACCAGAGGTTTGGCGATCGCGGCCCTGACATGAATTTTCATTTTATGAAGTTCCCGTCGCACTGTTTTTGATGAAACCGGGTTCTGTAGGCCGGAATTGAGTTCAGACGTAATTTTCATTGCAGTGGTCTGCTTTTTAGCTGCTACAATCCGTTTTAATGCCCTCCTGTCCTTATCGGACAGGAATGTCTTTCGACCACTGTTGTCCTTTGCAGACATTGTTTGCCCATTGCATTGTGTATGCCCTCGTGACATTGGACACAGTGCCTGTCGATACCCCCACAATGTTGTCACTGAAGCTCCAACCAGACGGGTACCAACGATCATGCCTCTTTGGAAGTCTGTCAGGTCGCCCATTTTACCGCACCACTTGCACACCACGACACTCACAGGTGAACTGGGTACTGCTAACGGAAGAGGAAGGTCCACATGACACATTGAAAACAAAACACGATCGGCAACCGCAACACGTGGTGTACAGTGGCGGGCCACACTTACGTGCCCTGTTTGACGTGTTTTTAGATTTTTTGTCCAACCCCTGTATATATATAAATATATATACAGGGTGTTTCAGGACCTCTGGTACAAACTTCAGGAGGTGATTCCTGATGTCAAAACAACAAGAAGAAAAGTCATATCAACACGTTTCTTATCGTGTGTAGTTTCTGCGCTAGAGGGCCCCAAAAACTAGCAATACTGAATTTCATGGCGATTTATTTCGAAAACTAATAGTTGTAGAGCTTGCGCGCCATCGTTTTGTCAAAGAATTTGGACCTGCTCGTTCGGCGAATGTGATAAGGGATTCCCGAAGAATCGAACTGCGAAATTGGATCATTTAGCGCATGTAGAGAATGACTTAAAACCAGAGAACAATACTACGTTGATTGCAAGTCGATAGCTCACGCAGGTGAAAGATGGGGAAGGAATAAACAATGTTGTGCGTGGTTGCATAGTAGCAGAACGTATTTAAAGGCGATTTATTTCGAACAGTAATAGCTATAGAGCTTGCGGCCCATCGTTTCCTCCAACAAATCAGACTTGCTCATTCAGAAAATGCACATGTCCAAAGTGATGGGAAAATGTGCGAGGGATTCCCGAGTGAAATTATGGAACCACGCAAAACATTCTTTTTTTCTTCCCCATCTTGCATCTGTTTGAGGTATCACCTTGGAACTAACGTGGTCTTGTTCTCTGATAGGAAGCCATCGCCTATTTGCTTTGTTCGACCCGCATTCGTCGTGCAATTCTTGGGGAATCCTCCACTCCAATCGGTTAATCCGTCGCGAACTTTCCTGTCACTTACGACATGTGTATTTTCTGAACGAGAAGGTCCGATTTCTTTGACGAAACGACAAGCCGCCAGCTCTACTGCTATTAGTATTCGAGATAAACTGCCTTCAAATAGTTTTGGACATCTTTGGGGCCTTCTAGCGCCGAAACTACGAATGATTGGGCGCGTGTTCATATGATTTTTTCTTGTTTTGACATGAGGATTCATCTCCTGAAGTTTGTACCAGAGGTTCTGAAACACCCTGTTTATAAAATATTAAAACCGGCAAATACCAGTCACCTAAGGTAAACTCTATTGACGTTGTACATGTGATCAGAACGTGATAAGCCCATTGGTAGAAATACATCGTGCTATGAGTACGCACGAACAGTTCATTGCTATGGGGCTGAATCAGGACAAGAGGACATCACATAAAAAATCATTATCGTGGAGTAGGAGAAAAGGACGGTTTCTCGGCAGTATACGTAGTAACAAATATGTTATCGGATTAAAAATGAGAGTTACTCTAGTGTTTCGATGGGTATTTACGTACTAGTTTTGGATGTTGGTGACTTTAATTCACGTTATTCGTAAAACTTTGGCATTCGGTACTCCTACAGGAAAATTTACATCCCAGTACCAAAAAGGAATTGCATATGATGTTTAAGTCAACTGTACTCAGTTGAAACATATGGTTCCCAGTACATTAGCACCACCTACGGAATAACTAGTAGTTAGAGGAGTAATATTGCAATCTTCGAATGTTAACGGACGACAATCGCCATGAGTCGGATTAACGATTATTTTAATTTGGAACCGCCAAACAGGCACAATAATCGTAGAACCAAGAACAAAGTTGCGTTGTCTAAACAATTAGTCTATATCGTGCTACGATTGGTTATACCTTCAAATTGACAGGGCGCTTCGTGATTGGCTAGCAGTTCCTATGAAGAACCTCCATTTTCATACATTAAACCCAGTGTCGACTACGATGGCTGTTTGCAGTTGTTCCACGTTAGACGTGAGTGAGAATTTTATTTTGCAGGCAGTAGTTCAATGGTGGTCAACATGTTTTGTGGCATGCATTCACTGCTACGCCTGCATTCCCCTAGAATGCGATGGTCATAATTGTACCAACCTGACAATAGAAGCCTTGAGAGATGGAGTTTTGGAGACGTTGGCCTTTTTTACGCATACGAGAACCTGCACAGCATAATTCTAAACACCCAGATCAAGACATCCCAGTAGAAATCTTTAT